>CDFA01026188.1:18621-36874 GCA_000826305.1 Acanthamoeba healyi | reverse complement strand
CTGCTGCTGCTGCTGTCCCTGCTGCGACTCCTCTTCCTCTTCTTGCGATCAGCCCCGTCGTCCTCCCGTCGTTCTTCCTTTGGTGCGGCGCGCTGGTCTCCACTGCGATCGTCCGGAGCATAGGCGGAGGGTGCCAACGGAGCCAGTGGCTGCACGGGGGCCTGGCTCTCAAAGGGCAGTTGGCCACGCTCCACGCGTTTGGGCGGCACGTAGAGGTGGGGGTTATCGCGCGCAAGTCGTTGGCCGTCCAGCTCTGGCCGAGCGGGAGGTAACGGAAGAGAAAGGGGCTGTTCCTGTCTATGCTGCTGCTCACTTGCCCGTGGCGCTGGCGAGGCAGCAGCAGGTTTCTCCGGGACGGAGGAAGCGATTTGCTCTTGTTCGTCTTCGTCTTCGTCCTCGCTCTCCTCGTCCTCGCTTTCGGGCTCGAAGATTGCTTTAAAGATGTCCACCGACGGCCGATCGGGCTCACCCGCCAACTCGGCTGGCAATGACTCCTCTGCTTGGTCAGGCTTTTCCTCCTTGACTGGCTCTGTGGGTGCATCGTACATGCGTGGTTGGTGGTTGTGTTAGATGACCGCACACACGCACGCTTTCTCGCTGGTCCTTCTTGTCGTTTAAAGGAGAGGCCCCCAATAGGTGCGTACCGAGGGAGGGAGTGGCCGAGGTGGAGGAAGCCGTTGCAAGGCCAGGCATGGCCAAGGCGGTGGGAGAAAACATAGTCTCCATGCCCGAGAGCAACGGCGCCACACCTGGATCCAGTCAAGTACGCGCCGACAGGTAGAGTCACACACGGATGAGATAAAGTACCATCGCAGGTGACAAAGACGCGGAGGGAGATATAGCGGAAGGTGGTCAAGGCACCTTGCGCAGTCTGCTTACGGTCGGGGTGGGGGTGACGAAGATTGAAGCGCTTGCACAGGAGACTAGCGGGGTACCAGTCCTCCTCCTTTCGGGTCATCTTGCCGAACATCTTCATGGAGGCCGCCACAGCCTGGTGATCCTCCTCCTCTTTCACCACGTGCGTCGTTGATTCGCCGTCCGTGCCTGAGAGATCTATAGCACCCGTCCTCTGAGCACATAGGCCAAGGCACAATGGCAGCGTACAAGAAGCCTCGTACCCAGCTTGCCCGCGGACTGGAAGCGGGAGGCCATGACGTCGGGTACTTTCTTAAAGTCGTTGGCGATCTTGACAAATTCCTCCTTCTCCTTCTCCCTCTCCCACTCGGTGAGGTTGTCTGCAGGGCGGCAGGAGGTGCCGGTACGTGCGAGATCGGTCAGTTGTGAGGGGAGCTGTGCAACTGCCATAATGCTCGGGATGGTGGGACGGTGTACCGTGGTGGGCAGGAAGAGGCGGGGCTGGTTGACCTGATTGGACGAGGAGGAACGTACGGAAGCGCATCTGCTTGGCCGGCTCATTCGCAAAGCGGTGGTAGGTAGCCGCCTGCCCCATTGCCTCCGTCTCACTGTCCGGGATGCGTCAAACACGATTAACCAACATGGGCAAACGTTGAATACCACCATGTGCTGCTGTGGCCGGCAAAGAGCGCACCTGTCACTCTTTTCGAAGCGGCTCTTGAGGCCCGTTAGACGCTCCTTATCGGCAGCGGAGACGAGGTCAAACACTGAGCCAGTGTGCTCCGTGCGCGCCGTTTGGGGAGCAGGAGGCTCTCGCCCGAGATCTCGTCCTGGCAGGGGGCTCTCGCCTAAGATCTCGCCACGCTTGTCGGCGGTCATGGCCTGAGATGGCCCATCTGCCATCACAACAAAACGCAGGGAATTCAACCACGCGCGGAACAGGGTCAGCGGCGTTCACGATGTGCATCACACAAGTGCAGTGAACGTGTGGGTGTGTGCTGATCCTGTTGTGTGGGTGAAGTACCATCGGAGTAGAGGGAAGTCTCAAAGTAGTGGAAGGGACGGTAGTCGGGAGGCACCACTGGAGGAGGATACCACTTGGCGGGGGTTAGCCGCTGCGACGAGTGCCGGAAACCACGCAGTGAACCGGCGGCTTGCACGTCCTCCTGGTCCTCCTCTTGGTCCTTGGTGGCCCAACAACAACAGAAATATCTCAAGTGAGAACAGGTGCCGCTTGCACTCAAAAGGGAACATCGAAAAACGCCTCCGAAGAGGAAGGAGTGGGGTCATACAACGAACGAACGAACACGGTCCCCGTCGAAGTCGCCATCGCGGAGTTCCCGGTCGTACTCCTCCACTTGATGGCGTGCAGAGGATGCATAGACGGAGGAGGGAGGGAAGGAAGAAGGGTGAGAGGGTGCGAGCCATGGCGTGTGCATATGCAGGCGGGAAGAAGCGTACAACGGTCATCGGGGAAGTGATGAGTCGAGTCGTCGGCGTCCTCAAAGGCACCGAGCCCAAAGCCGCCGTGTCCCTGCGCACTTCCACTGAGGAGTGCGCCAATAGTAGCCCGGCCACCGCTAGCACCTGACCCACGCTGGTGTTGAGGCTTGCCCAAGCTCGCATTCGCTCCCTCCAAGCGGCCTCTCCCTGAGCCACGGCATCAACACATTGCGAAGTTGAGTGCACAGCGCGATGATGATGGTGATGGTGATTCATGCATACCGCGTAGCTCAGGGGCCAAGCGGTAGGGGTCGTAGCCGAGCCCATAAAAGTTAGTCTTGGCGTCGAACACCACCGTCTGCAGCGATTGGGAAATGTAAAACGGGGCATGCGTCAGTGTCGGGACGACACGTGATCAACCAACGCCACGCCAAAAGGAATGTGGTGTGCCAGAGTGAAACAACAAAAGGGAGGAGAAGGAGTGCCTCGGTATCGACGGGTGGAGCCGTGTGGATGGCCGCGTGTGCATCGTCCACATTCTCCTCCTCGTCCTCCTCTTCCGAGTCGTCCTTTTCGGTGCGCAGGTCCTCGAGGGAAATGGCCAGTCCATATACACGCTTGGGTGGTCCCGACGCAGCGGCGGCAGAGGGCACGGGTGCCGGAACTTGTGCATGCGGGACGCTGATTCTCTTCTTCTTCCGCTGCATGCGTGGCCCCACCCCCTGTCCCTCTCGCCAGCCCATCAACCGCAGCAACTTCACTCCTGCCAAACATTGGGCGTCGCGGGCGACATGTCACCGTGGAGGAGGAAATCATCGGATGAGATGGGTAAAGGACGCGAGTGGCGGAGTTGCATGTGTACCGATGGGTGAGTCAGCGGGGGCGATGAGGTCAGACGGGAGGAAGCCCGCAATGCTGCCTCCAGCCACGGCGGGCATAGCGGCCTGCTGATGGCCGATCGACCGGCCTCCCTTTCCCTCTGGCTGCTGCTGCTGGCCCGCAAAGCTTTTGAACTCGTCCTTCATCCCAACTGCCTTCCCTCCGGACATCGAATCCTATGACACCAATCCGCGATCATACCACCGAGGCCACGTGAGATAGGTGCGCAGTCGTTGTTGACAGGTAGCGGCGTCGGTGAGCAGCGCATGGCCACGACACGCAGTGAGTGCTTGCTTCAGTGGGGGTGGAGGTGGAGACGAAGGTGCGACGTACGGAGAAGTCGTCGTCGTCCATAAAGTCCTCAGGGCGCTGTTGGAGATTGGCGCGTTGGGCACGGGAGGAGACGAAGGTGGAGGGCGCCCAGCCCTCCTTGGACCCCACCGTGTTGAAGTAGCCCGCCGAGAAGCCGCCCGTGAACGCCCCGTGGAACCGTCGCCGCCCCTCGTCATCAGTCACCACCTGCTCCCACACTGCACACACACACACACCACAACCGCACGACCCGCCGCACCATTGCGCCCTTCCTCAGGTCAGTCGCGGCGGCAGCAGCAAGGCGCTTGGTACACTGCACGCTTTACACCAAGCACGACTGACAGTACAAGAGCGCACGCAGTGGCACACATGGAGCCGCGAGGGGGGGAGGGGGGGAGGAGATTAACCAGGGCCGGTGCGCTTGGTGTCTGGTTTGGCTTCCGCGTCATCAGGCACAAGTGCAGTGCCCACCAAGCCAGCGGCACGTCCGCTCACCGGGAGGCGCGGTGCCCTGGGGTCCGCTCCGTAGCCCCCTCGCCGCCGCGCGCTGCTCATCTCTCTCCTCTTCTCTCTCTCTCTTGCCTCTCGGCCGCACACCAGTTCACGTGATGCCCCCCCCCAAGAGAAATAGAAGAAAAAACCGCAGGAATGATCCAGGAAAAGGTAAGAAGAAACATGAAGAAGAAAAGAGAAGAAAAGAAAAGAAAAGCGAAGGGGCGAAACCGAGGCCGCGGCAGGACTAGCAGGAGGAGCAGCGGCAACAGGGGGGGCCAACCACCGGTGCAGCCCTATATGGCGTACCAAACGAGGAAGCGCAGCCTCAACCCGAGCGGCATTACGGCCGACCTGGGCACTCCCGCTGCTGGCGGTGGTAGGACGGAGGCGGTGCCCTCCTCCTCCGGGGCCCCCAGTGGTGCCGCCGCCGCCGCAACGCCCACCAAGCGCAACCTCTACGTCCGCTCCCTGCCGCAGGTACCCACCCTTTCGCACATAGAGAGCGACCTCGATCGCTGGTCTGGTTATTGCTGGCTGTCTGCTCACCGGCGCACCCCACGTCCTTGGGGGGGTGACTGGTGGTGCGGTGCGGTGTGCATACGTGGACTGAGCACAGGAAGCACGGAGGGGCAACGTGGAAGCTGTGCGGCAGCTGGTGGAGGAGCACGGAGCGTCTCTCGACGAGGAGGTGGTGGGGGAGACCGCCCTCCACTTCGCCAGCTTCTACGGCCACCTGCCCGTCGTCAGCTTCCTCCTCTCGCGCCCCGAATGCCGCCTCAACAAACGCAACCTCGGCGGTACCACCACCACCACCACCACCAACCTCACCGGCAAAGTGGAGAGACACGCGGCGGTGGTGGAAGACTGATGAGGACGGGCATCTCGGGCAGGCAACACGCCGCTGATGCGCGCTGTTGAGAACGGACACGCTGGCGTTGTGGCGCTTCTCCTCGATGCTGCCCATCAGCGGCAGCGACCCATCGCAAAGCGGCGCAACATGAAGGGCGAGACCGCTCTACACAAGGCTGCCGCCAACGGTACGTCCATTTGCACAGTGGCGACGGATCAGCAAGTGAGATGGCCTGCGCAGTGTGGCCACGAATCTTGCTGAGCGGATGGTCCTCGCGTGTGGCGATGACGATGATGCTGGGGACGGCGCAGGAAACGTGGAGGTGGCGCAGCTGCTGGTGGAGCAGGGGCGAGGAAGCGTGGACGTAAGCGCAAACACACACTCGGACTTTGGCGGAGATACGCCATTGCATGTCGCAGCGGAGCGTGGCCACTGGCACATGGTCAGCTATCTTCTCTCTATCCGGGACGAAACGACGTCCACCCAAAACGACGTCGCTTCTCATACTCCATCGCCCTCTGAATCTGCACCCGCATCCGGCGCTCCCCCCGTGATCTCCGCAGCCTCAGGCCGTATCGGTACTTGCCCTCCCCACCACCCTTGGCACTCATCGCAGACGCTAACTCCAATCGTGTCGTGTGCCGTGCGTGACCGCTCGCAGCGATTCCCCGTCCAGCCCGCTCCATCAATCCGGTGGTCCCCTCGGCGGCAGCGGCACAGAGGACGAAACGCGCCAATATTGCGCACGTTGATGCGCGCAACGCTAAAGGGCGTACGCCGGTTCACATGCCCATCGTCTCTGGCAAACGGTACCGTCTTATGGTAGTGGTGGAGCACAGGCGTGACCACTTTGCCCACTCGTGAAATCACCATACCCTCCCCCCCCCCTCTCGGTACAGGGACATGAAGGAAAGCGAGCGACTGGAGGGAGTGAGGCTAATGGCAGAGGCGGGAGCAGACCTTAACGCCCGCGATGCCTCGGGTCGTACGCCCTTACACTGGGCAGTGTTTGGCAATTACACGCGCATCGTGCAGTATCTTCTCGGTCTGGGCAAGTCTCGCGTGGATGCCCTCATCACCGACGTGTGCGAGTACACGCCCGCACACATCGCCGTCAATCGAGTGCGTACCCCCCCCCCGCGCGCTGATAGATAGTGATGTGTAGTTGCAATGCGCGCTCAATGCTGTGCAACGCGGCACCAACGTGATTCAGGAGCGGGAGCAGTTGGCGCAAGTGCTGGAGCAGTACGCCCAGGATCAGCCCTGGGAGCACCTCCTCGCGCGTCTGATCGAGCGGGAGGGGAATGGAGAAGCAACAACGACAGCGACACAAACGGCTACGCCCAGGCGGAGGAGGCCACGGGGCAGACGTGCACAAGAGGAGGATGAGGAGGAGGAACAACAAGGTCTTGAGGGGAACGAAGCAACGGAGCCCCCCGCCAAGCGGCGACGCAGCAGCCGTGGCAGAAAGCAGGAGGAGGAGGAGGGAGGCAAACGGGCCGCCGCGGTGGTGTGCAAAAACGAACACCACCAAGCGGACGACGACGACCACACCAACGTAACTACGCCCGCGAGCGAGGGCTGACCTCCCGCGTGCCTCAGTGGTGGTGCCGCTCCTGGTGTGCTGTGGTGGACAACAACAACAACAACAGCAACAACAACAACAACACACCAACCTATCCCCCCTCCCCCCCCCAAGCAGCAGCAAGTAACCAGCCGACCGAACTCCGGTTGTGATCTGGCAGGTGGGTTGGGGACGACCAATCGTGTGCGCGTGGAACTGGCGGAACTGCGAGCAGCGCTGCTCCGGTTGTCGCTACAGTCAGAAAGGGCCGCGCTGCTCCCGCGGACAAACTGTTGTTCACACACAACCCGCCACTCGGCACAGCGATGGAGAGCAACATGCGAGATTTAAGGCAATATTCTGGCGAAGCACGGATGTTGTCGGCGGAACGCGAGCTGGTGCGGCATTGGTCCCCACGGGCAATTACTGGCGTGCTCCGGGCTAGACCGGCGACGGGAGTTCGGGAACGCGGCCAGCACGGGACGCGGGAAAAACAACCGCCGGAGTCCCACCGCCGGTGGCGCAGGAGGACCACCAAGACGGCGCAATGACCTCCGCGACAGACCCTTCGCTTCTCTTCTCTTCTCTCTTTTCTCCGCGCTGCCTCTGCACACCATCAGCGTGCACGGCCTCACGCCAACCGAATCCTATTTTGACCAGAGCCACAAACGAGACCACCACCACGACCACCCACCACTCCAACACCAGCACCACCAGAATACCACCAGCAGCAGCACCAGTGACAGGAAAAAGACCACCGCTACCACCACCACCGGGGGTACAGAAGGAGTAGGGCAAGAACGAGTTCGTGCACCCACCGCGTACACCGCCCGTTATGGCCACCTCGGACTCTCAGTTCCACGACGCCCCGGCGGTTATCGCTTGGTACGTACCCCATGTCCCCCCTCCCCTCCTACTCCTGTGGGTGGCGGTGGTGTGTTTTCGTCCCCCGTTATCTCTCCGGCGAGCTGCTCAGCTGGGGGGGGGGTCTTGCCGCGCCCCAGATAACGGTGGAGAGATAACGGACTTTTTTTTTTAAATGTAGATAAATATATTTATTTTGTAAAGCACGCACGTTGCGTGGCTGACCTGGCGTGTGTGCGCGTAGGCTGCGAGACAACTACAAGCTCGGCAAGCAGGGGCACATGGAGAAGGCCGGCGTGTACCAACACTACAACGACGCCTGTGCCGAGCGCAACTGTCGCAGCGTGATGTCGCCCACCGTACGCCGCGTCCTTTCCTCGCACACCCCCCAAACACCAGCAACAACCAGCCCTTGGGGGCTCACGCATTGCCGCCATGTCTTGCTTCCTCCCCTCGTGTTTGTGTGCGTACAACTGTGCAGTACTTTGGGAAGCTGGTGAAGCGCGCATTCCCCGGCATCAAGGACGTGCGCAAGGGCCCGCGCGGCGCAGTCAAGCAGTGCTACGCCCTCCTCAAGAGACGCAATCTGGCCAAGGAGGAGAAGCTGCGACTCGCCGAACGGCTTCACACTCTCATCCCCGAACACGCCCGCCCTGCCTCTTTGCCCTACCCTCTGCACTCTCCGCAGCAGCAGCAGCCTAACGGCTTTCCTGAATGGGGGCCTGCCATGAAGACCGAAGACGAAGCCACCTTCCATCACCATCACCTCATGCATCCGCTCCAGCACTCGCAACACCAGCATGAATCACCTCTGCACCACCACCACCACCACCACCACCATCAGCAGCAGCAGCAGCAGCAGCAGCAGCAGCAGCAGCAGCAGTATCAGCACCAGTGGCGACGGAGCCCCGAGGCATGGGCGCCGGCCATCCCAGCCCTGCCTCCAGCCGCCTCCACCGGAGGACGATCATCTGTTGATGGCGAAAGGAGCAAGACCGTGGCCAACAAGAGGAGGAAGACACGCAACCGCACAACGACTCGCTCAACATCGCCACACGCTGCCGGAAGAGGGCAGAGCGACAGCGGAGAGGATGGAAGCGAAGACGGCGAGCACCACGGTGAGGAGGGCGACGAGGAAGAGGAGATGTTCTCATCACCCGGCAGCATGGGTTGGTCCTCCTCCTCCTCGCCTTCCTCGACAGTATCTGGAACGGGATCATCGGATGCGCCGCCTCACTACCTTCCGCACCACCGACGCCACCTGGCGCCCGCAGGAGCCACGGGAGGGGGCTTGAGTGGAATGTCCATTTCCCTCTCCATGTCGATGCCCGTCATGGGCGCGTGGAGCGCACACCTGCCACCTCCTACCGCCGCAGCTCCTCTCCCATCGCACCCCCTGCTGATGGGGCACCACCAATCGTACCCATCTCACCTCGGTCCTGCACCCCACCACCACTACCCCGCTCTCCATCCCTACGCGCCCTACGCGGCCGCCAGCCAAGGCATTTCTCCTCCCGGCACCACAGCCGCCGCCGCCGCCATTCATTCTCCCGGGCCTCACCATCAGCATCAGCAGCATCATCATCAGCAGTATCAGCAGCAGCAAACCTCCCCGCGTCAGGGTTCGCCTCTGCGGAACAGCTCGAGTCCCTACCCGGCCCACGCCACCACCGCCACTTCCTCGTCGTCTTCACCGCCCTGCCCTGGCGTGCCTTCTGCTGGTGGTGGTGGTGCTGGTGCTGGTGGATCGCCCCAAGTTTCCGAGCCGGCCACCGCCGCCTTCACAGCCAACGCTGGTGGGGCATTCACCAGTAGTAGCAGTGGTGCCAACAACGCGGGCGGCCAGTCGTCGTCTCCCTCCATCAACTACCTCCTGGACCTCTTGGATCGAGAACCACACAACAAATGATATTTTTTATTTTTATGTACATATCATCATAAATGGTGTTGTAAATGTCTGAAGGTTTTTTTGTTAAAAAAAAAAAAAATGAGAACGGGGAACATGTTCACGCAAGTTTTAATCTAGATCCGATCATTTTCAATTTTCTGGCAAGTACAGTCGTGCCCTAATTTCATTGCTCAAATATTTTCGACTTTGATATTTAATTATTTTTGCATTTTGGATTGATTGGGCGATGATCAGGGGTTGCTGGGCGGCACGCCCATCACGTCGTCGTGGTCTTCTTCGTGGCCATCGAAGAGGGACATGTCGTTGACCTTGATCGTGCGAAGGATCGCCTGAAAGACAGCGGCGCTGGAGTTGAGGCTATCGGCAGCAAGGGCCGTGGGTTGGTTGCTGCTGCTGCTCCCTGGCGCGATGAGGACGGGATCGTTCAACGTCACGAGAATGTCCGTCTGGGGGAGAGAGAGAAAAGGGGGGGATCGTTCACCCACGGGTCACGTGTTAGTCCACCGCACAACGCCACGGCGCGGTGTGATCCCAGCTGCTGAGAGAGAGAGAGGGAGAGGGAGAGGAAGAGGGAGGGGGTGCACACCTGCTTGTGTGGGAGGCGGATGACAGCAAAGTAGATGTTGACGAGATTCTTGGCGCTGGTGCGTTCGTTGAACTTGGCGACGCGCTGCTGTCCCTGCACCGCATGGCAGACGGTCCCGGCGGCAAAGTTGGGCAGGTTGTCCCGTCCGATCCGTTCGACATTCACGACAACAGCCTCGTTGAGGGCGTCGTTGTCCGATGCGAGCTCTCGAAAGTGGAAGACCGCGGCCTCGTCGTCAGCCACACCGGCCATGTTGACCAGCTCCACGATCACACTTTGGTCGGTCTTCACGTCGGCAAACACTTCCTGGTGGTCCGGCACTTCCCGCACCGTGCTGTTCGTCGTGTGTCAGACATGTGTGTGTGTGTGTGTGTGTGGCGGAGAGCTGACGCGGATGACGCTGCCTCCTGCTCGCTGTTGTGGTGGGGGTGGGGGTGGGTACCTGATGTCCATAAAACGGGTGGGCAGCACGAGCTCCATGGCGCCCCCGTAGAGAGCGCGCTTGGCAAAGGGTTCCTTCTGTGCCTCAACTTGCATGCCTGCTCCGTGTTCTTGCTGTGTTGTGCTGCTTGTGCTGGTGCTGGTACTGGTGGGGTTGCTGCTGCTGCTGCTGGCTCCTTATATTTATACGTGGGGGGGGAGGGGTTCTAAAGGAAAGCGTCATTAGGGGGGGGGGCAGCGAAGCTTCCAGAAGGCACGCACGCACGGAGTGAGTGAGTAGGGCATGATCATGGATAGACACACCTCTCCACAGCCGCCTGCAGCAGCCCTTCTCCAAGCTTCGGGAAGGTATGTGGGGGGGGGGGATTTCACGAGACGTTTCTCCAACACGTTTCCTTGAGGGTTATTACGAGAGGAAAGGAAAGGAAAGGAAAGGAAATGAGAAAACGAGGAGAAAGGGCAGCGCAAGTTGCCGGCTCCGGAAGTGTGTGTGGGGTGGTGGTTGGGCTTCCCCTTCTTTGAAGACAGCAGGGCAGACCTCACCACCGTCCATCGATTATTATTATTATTATTATTATTTATTAAATAATAATAATAATTGTAGGTCGGCATGCGGGAGTGGGACGGCGGCAGCCAGGATGACGATCGAGAACTTGAACTAGAACTCGAACTCGACCCGGAAGTACTGCCGCGCGGCAGTTGCTCGAGCGAGGACCTGGGCAGAGCAGCGGGCGTGGTGGAGCCGCCGCCAGGGGACGCACACGTTTGGACGCCGCTGGCAGAGCTGGAAGAGCTGGAGGAGCTGGAGGAAGAAGAAGCAGGGAATGCTGGCGCTGGTGGCGGGCTCTGTCGTGGGTGGACACACGCGGCCATGCGGTTGGCTGCGCGTGGCGACTCGGAACGGCTGAAGCGGTGGCAGGAGTGGCGCGCACGGCAAGTGGGATCGGAGCTCGGCACCGTGGTGACCTTGGCCTGGCCCACTGTGGTGTCGAACGTGATCAACTTCATGCTCTCCTTCATCAACCTCCTCTTCGTGGTGCGCTGCGTGTTGCGAACCCGGCCATGCTGCTGCTGCTGCTGCTGCTGCTGAAATCCGCGGCTGGCGTCCGCGTCCTTGATTAACGCGCTTCCCACCGCAGGGCCACGTTGGTGACGGAGAGGTGGAGCTGGCGGCGGCGGCATTGGCCATCACGTTCACCAACGTGACAGCCCTTAGCGTGGGCATCGGACTCCTTTGCGCCATCGACACGCTGTGCTCTCAAGCGTATGGCGCCCGTACCTAGAACCTCCTCTTTCCTTCCACAACCGATGAATGATTTGAGGATGAGCCATGATGGCATGATGACGATGTTTCAGCTCGAGGTCTAACCAGGCGTATGGTACGCAGGTAAGTATCGCAAGGTGGGGCTGATAGTGCAGCGGGCCATCCTCATTGTGTCGCTGGCGTGTGTACCCTTCGCCGCCATCTGGATCTCTTCCGAATACATCTTTCTCCTATGCCGTCTACCTCCTAGGCTCTCCGCCCTTGCTGGACGCTACTGCGTGTACGTGGTCCTCTCTCTGAGTGTTCATTCCTCCTCCTTTTGCCATGGCGCCGAAGCTTCGTCATCATCACTGTCATCGTGCTCTCCAAGGGCGGGGGGCGACACCGCGTTATTAATGCGTAACGTGTCTATCTATGTATGTATGGTGGTGGTGGTGGTGGTGGTTTGGGCGGAGCGCAGGCTTCTACTGCCTGGGCTATGGTTTTACATGATGGCCGACGTGCTGCGGCGGTGGCTGCAGTCACAGGCCATTGTCAAGCCTGTCATCTACATTGCCATCTGCGGCGTGCTCATCAATGTAAGGCTAGACCCATCATCACCATCATTATTGTCATCATCAAGTATGAGCTAATCGTATTGATGACCCTCTTCTGGCCCCAACCGTGCAGCTGCTGGCACAGTATGTATTCGTGTATCTCCTGGACCTCGGGTTCATGGGATCGCCTCTGGGCCTGGCGTTAACGTGGACTTGCTCGCCCTTCCTCCTCCTCGGTTACATCCTCCTCGCCGGCGCCCACCGCAAGACCTGGCACGGTTGGTCCTGGTGCCCTTCTCCTCCCCTCCTCCTCAAGGTGAGGCAGCACGCGGGGTGGAGGCTGGGAACTTACGTACGCGAGGTTGGTCACCCTACGCGCAGGGAGTGTCTTCAGGGATGGGGCGAATTCCTGAAGCTGGCACTGCCCGGTACCCTCATGGTGTGCGCCGAGTGGTGGGGTTTCGAGGTGACGGTCATCGCCGTCGGTCTCATGGGCGAAGTCGAACTGGCTGCTCACACCGTCGCCTTCAACACCCTTGGCATCTGCTACATGATCCCACTCGGCATGGCCGTTGGTAAGTTATCCTTCCCCCTCTTCGCTTGATTCACGCTCGGCACGCGTAGAAGCCTCGAGTCATAACCACACGTTCCTGTCTGGAAGTGCAGCGGCCAGCACACGAGTCGGCAATCTGCTCGGTGCGGGCGATCATGAGAGGGCCAAGAAAGCCGCCTCCATCTGCATCCTCATTACCGTTGGTAATTGTCCCTCTCCCGCATCACCAAGCATACCCGTCGGGTGGTCTGCGACGCGTGAATGATGCCTCAATGGGAGTGGGCGTACAGCGGCACAGGTTTGCGCGGCGGTGCTCATATTTTCGTTGCGCAATGTATGGGGCAGCCTTTACTCCAACGACGCCGGCGTGGTCGATCTCATCGCGCAAGTTCTCCCCTTTGCTGCTGCCGTCACGGTAAGCGTCTGCTGCTTGTTCCACCATGCTTCTCTGTTGCAAGTTCTTCTTCGCTTCTCACACCCATGCACGCTGATCGTGCCTGCTTCCGTCGGGCCACAGATTTTTGATGGCACGCAGAGCGTGTGCGGAGGGGTACTGCGTGGGGCTGGTAAGCAGTCGGCAGGAGCGGCCATCAACCTGTTCGCGTTCTATTGCGTGGGCCTTCCCATCAGTCTTGTCCTGGGCTTCGCCTCTCCTTTCGCCTTTTTTGGCATCTGGTGCGGCTCCGCGTGCTCACACACACGCGCGCGCGCTCTTGGCAAACCCTGACTGCCTTCCTCCGCTCACCTATGCGCGAAGGATGGGCCTCATCACGGGGGTCGTGGTCGTCTCCGCCTGCCTCCTGACGTTCATCCTGCGATTCACCGACTGGCGCCAGGTCACATTGCTCCTCTATCATCAACATCGCACCCGGCCACCTCACAACTAACGCAACGTTGGGTTCCTCCTCGTAGGCGTCCCTCGTAGCACGAGAGAAGGCAGGGGTCACCGACGAGGGCGGACAGATGCACGAGCTGGTGGACGTGCACGCCGAGGTCGACACGCGCGCGTACCACATGGTAAACGCTGCAGCGTGTAAGGACAACAGCGTGCCTCGACCAGACCACGCACAAGCATCTGCCACGGAGGATCAGGACCGAGGCGGGGAGGCTGCCGACCGACGAGCTGCCGCCTACGGGCCTGTCAACGACGACGACGAACGAGGCCTGCTGGCCGACGCGAGTGGCGAGTGGGAGCACACCAATGCCCTTATTTAATTAATGTGATCGATCTTGTGAGGCGAAACAGCTCCCCCCCCCCAATGCACCGCCGAAAGTTTGTGTGTTGTAGATGGCCCCATAGTAAGCTGTGGCTCATTGCCAGCCACTCAAGCTGAATGCAGCAGCTTGAGGGCCATCTCCTCAAGAGCGTCCGTTGAAGCCGCATCTAGGAGGCGCTGCCTCTTCTGCTGGCGTGCCGTCTCAGCTTTGGTGCCGGGCTCCGAACCTTGTCTTTTCCTTTTTGCCGGCGCGTCGTCTTCCTCCTCCGCTTCTTCTTCCTCCTCCGCTTCCGCTTCCTCTTCCTCGTCCTCGTCCTCATCATCGTCGTTGTCCGTCGAATGTTCGACACCATCTTCCTCGAAGCTCCCATATTCCCCCTCCTCGGGGGGCACGAGCTGAGCCCCGAGGCCCATCTGCAAGCAATAGAGGAGCAATGGAGGCGTCAGGTGATGTTGACGGGGGGGGGGACTGACTGGGCGCGAGATACCTCCTCCATGGCTTCTTCCTTGGCCCGCTGCTTCTCCTCCCAGCGCTTCTCCCGGCGAATCTGTCGCAGCCTTTCCTTGTCCTGAGCGTCGGAGGCCCTGCAACCATGACACCACCACAAGCAGGGTTGTTAGACCGGCCGTACAACGGCAAGCTGGTGCAAAATAGTTGTGTGGAGGAGGGAGTGGCGTGCTTCATTTTCTCGCGGAGCTGTTGGGCGTATTGCGTAGCCTTTGCCTTTTGCTCTGCGCTCACCGTTGCCGTCATGTGCACCTCGCCCGCGTCCGCCGATTTTCGGACCTCCACGGGGCGTGTGGTTTCGGACTTCTTCTTTAGCACCAGTATGTCGTCATTATCGTCCTGAGTTAGGAGAGTCACAAGAGCAAGCGGAGTGAGTGACACGCGACCGACAGAGAACCGCAAGCCAGCTAGTGCAATTTGAGGAGGACTGGTACGTCGCCGTCATCTACATCAGCACGAAGTTTGGACCAGGCGTCTGAGAGCACAGTCGCGTTCTTGCGGGCGATCAGCTTCTCCACCTTGGCGCTCAACATCTGCGCACGTCCCCTAGGCTGCACTCGGCGATTAGTAAGACCTGGGTTGATTTCTTTTTGCTAAAAGGCGGTGGTGTTGTTGTTGTTGTTGTTCCAGTCTGTCGCACCTTCTGTTCAGCGATGCCTTCGTCGCTATCATCGTCCTCGGCATCTTCGAGAGACTGTTGCACTTGATAGGAAACGTTTTTGTGGCCCTTCTTGTTCTGTGTTGGTTCCATTCGGGTTGTTATTGTCTTGTTCTTTCTTCTGTGGGCAGACGGTGCGTGCGTACCTGGGTAAAACGGATACGGGGAGAAGAGAGCAGACCAAGAGACAGAGAAAACTGCTCGGCGGGGAGCGCGTTTACATCGAACATGTCCTTGGCCGGCTGCAGGAATACAGATCGCATGTACGAAACGAATGCCTGACCATGCAAACACAGCATGGCGCATACCACGGGGGAGTGAGCTAGGCAGCCATAGCCACTGCAGTAGGCGGCTGTCGAGAGAAAAAGACGACAACATACTTTCTGGGCAAGGTATTTGAGCGAGGGGTCAGCAGCGAGGATGGACTGCAATTTGTTCTGAATGGACAGAGTGCGTCGTGGATTGACCTGTTGTGGGATGGCATCATCATCATCTCGTGTTAGGAAGGGGACGAGTGGGGCGCGCATGTGTACATGGGCGAGGTCGTACCTTGATCTCCTGAATGGGCACTTTCTGTTGGAGGAGTTCGGCCATCTTTCGCTCGGAAGGCAGCAGGAACAACAGCGCTCGTCCGCCCGATTGAAACCTGCGCGTTGAGCGTTGCGGTCAGATTGCGAATAGCATGCTAACAACTTGCGACTGCAACAAAGCCAACGGAAACCGACCTGGCCGTGCGTCCCACTCGGTGCACATAAGTAGGCACGTCCTCTGGGCAGTCCATCTGCACTACCCAATCAACGTTGGGAAAGTCCAGGCCCCTGGCAGCTACGTCCGTCGCAAAGAGGCACGCTGCGCACCGTGTCCAGTTGATGAAGTAATGCACACACACACACACACATGATGAGCGGCGTAGGCGGGAAAGAGAAAAGGGGCGGGGCTCACCGTGTTTGTGCTCACAAAACTTGGTGTAGGTGGCCATGCGCATCATCTGCTTCTGCTTGCCGTGCAAGTGCATCACGGGGAGACCTGGCTGCAACTGTCTGAGCGCCTCGTACACGAACCTCACCTGGTTCGCCCATATAGGAAGCTGTTGAGTCGCGTGGCGGGTGTGGGAAGGAGGAGGGAAGAGTAAAGGGAGTAAAAAGGTGGTAGCTAGTTGACATTCACCTGCTTGCAGCTGGATATGAAGACAAGGATCTTCTGCTTGGTATGCGTCTTGAGGAAGGAAAAGAGAGTGTCGAGCTTTTCCTGGAGCTGGCACACGAGGAAGTTCTGCTGCAGATTCTTGGGCGTTGCGTACTGCTCCTGCTCGTGCACGGCGATGTACTCGGGATTCTTCAACGACAACCTCGCCAATTGCTGCAGCAATTCCACACGCACCACCAGCAGCAGCAGCATCCAGCACACAGCAACAACAAAAAGAGCAACTCTCAGGCATGGAGACCAGCAAGTTGCCACACGATATACGTTGCACAACGCAAGCACAACAAATGCTTCGAGTGTGCGCGTACCTTGACCGATCGAGTCTGCGTGGCGGAGAAAAGAAGAGTTTGGCGCGTTCGGGGCAAGCTTTCCACGATGGAGTTTACGGTCTTCTCGAAGCCCATGTCCAGGATGCGATCCGCTTCGTCCAGCACTGCACGCGGCACAGGTAAAGGCAGCAAGATCATGAGTTTAATGAGCATGACAGAAGCGAGAGGAATGGGAAGAACGCCCGTGTTGGAGGCGGAGGACAGTGCGGTGGTGGTGATACCTAGGAGCTGGAGAGAACCCGGGTGGAAGTCGGGAGTCTGGTCGAGGTGCTGAAGAAGGCGGCCCGGAGTACAGACCAGGATGTTCATTCGAGCGATGCGCGTCTTCTCCTCTTCAAAACTCTTGCCGCCTATCACCAAACCTACACCCACCAATGGTGAGTATGGACGGGCTCCTCCACCCACCCACCCACCGATTCAAAGAGAGCAGCAGGGAGATGATGGTGCATTCCGGCTGAGAGTAAGAAGAAGGGCGCATTACCCGCTGAGAGCTGATGGGCTGATCCTGCCGTACAGAGGACCTCAAAGATCTGCAGCGCCAGCTCGCGCGTTGGCGAAATGATCAGAGCGCCTAATCCGTCTTCGGTAGTCCATTTCATGCGAAAGAGCTTCTCCAGCACCTAATGTGGACGAAGGAGTTGGCAGCGTGAGCGACTTCATGATGGTTTTTCTCTCTTCACGCCCCGCATTCGCAAGCTGGCGGTTGTAATGGAAGGTGGAGGCGCACGGGGACAACAAATGCGAGTGTCTTGCCGCTGCCGGTCTTGGCCGCGGCGAGCACGTCACGCCCGGCAAGCGTGTGGGGTAGGGTGGCACGTTGAATGTCCGTCATCTCCTTCCACCCGCCCTTCTCCAGCCCTGCAGCGTTGCGTGAGCGCGCACGCACGCACCCGCGCGTTACCAACACGATTGTGGAGAGGCAAACGCGAGCAACCAAGGGTGCGTACCCTGCAAGCTGCGAGAAGAGATGGGGAGGTCCTTGAACTCGCGCGACTCTGCAGAGGAGGCAGTGGCATCCGCACTCTCCCCGTCCCCAACAGTTGAGGTCTCGGGAGCGGGAGCCGGCGCGGGCTGGTCGTCGTATACAAGCGGGTTCACCTGCCCCAGCGCAAGCGCACGTTAGCAGCCCGGACGCGCGCGCACACGCGCGTGCCCAACAGGCACAGGGGGGGGCATACGCCAGCGGGAGGGGTCTCGGCTTCGATGCGACGCACGAGAAGTGCGACCTCCTCCTCTTCATCAGTACGGCGGCGCTGTCTCAGTTTGGCGGGACCGTCCCGGCTCCGATTGCCGCGGTGCCGCTGCTGTCCCTGCCCACTGTAGGCGTTTCCTCGGCGAGCGTGCTGCCGCTCCTGCATGGCGGTCCTCGTGTGGTGGTGGGGAGGGGTGTGGGGGGAGGAAAGCTGTGGCGTGGGCGAGATGATACCAACGCGGCCTACTTTGATGCTCACGCGCGGAGGTTGGCAGCTTCTTGTTTGTAGCAGGCTCCGTCCGGAGGAAGAAAGGTGGAAAGGCCAAAGGAAATGATAAACCGGGAAATGCAGGAAATGCATCGGGAAATGCTGCGGAGAAATGCCCCCTTGTCCGGGGGGGGACCGGAGGCTGTCCTCCCGGGACATTGCTCCTCTCCCGCGCCACCCCCCCCCACGTAGCAGCAGCAGCAGCATGTCCAACTCCAAGCCCCACACCGGCAGCAGCAGCGCAGCCCCCAATGGCCTCGCCACGCTCTGGGAAGCCTACATCTTCCAGCTCCGCAAACGGCCCATCCTCACCAAGGTGCAGCCCCC
>CDFA01026187.1:23141-59148 GCA_000826305.1 Acanthamoeba healyi | reverse complement strand
CCTCGGCATGGAGTCGGCCGGTATCCACGAGACCACCTACAACTCGATCATGAAGTGCGACGTCGACATCAGGAAGGACCTCTACGGTAACGTCGTCCTCTCGGGCGGTACCACCATGTTCCCCGGTATTGCCGACCGCATGCAGAAGGAGCTCACCGCCCTTGCGCCCTCGACCATGAAGATCAAGATCATCGCTCCCCCCGAGCGCAAGTACTCCGTCTGGATCGGTGGCTCCATCCTTGCCTCGCTCTCGACCTTCCAGCAGATGTGGATCTCCAAGGAGGAGTACGACGAGTCTGGTCCCTCGATCGTCCACCGCAAGTGCTTCTAAGCGCTTTGTTGGTGTTGTGTAAAAACACTGTAGTAAACAACAACAATGAATTCGTGCGCTCACGCGCTCCAACACATCCCCTTTCGCCATAGCAACAAGACTTCATTTTCTTGTAACACTCCCTTCGCTCTATTAGTAGCGACATGGCCCAGTGCGCATAGTGGGAAAGATGATGCCAAAGGCACCTCACACGCGGTAGGTCAGGGAGGATGCATGGCCGAGACAACCAAAGAGAGTACGAACTTCCTCACGACTGGTTGGTGAGAAACGGTTGTGAGAAAGTACCCATTGTTACGAAAACTACACACACAGTTGAAAAGACGGAGGACGAGGGCATGCAGAGCGTCGAGGAAGTTGCAACGTCGTTCAAGGAAAGGGGGGCACCGTCCTCTCTCACCCTGTGCTATGTCAAATCGGTGAAAGGCAGCGACGGCAGCGTGCAGCAATCAATTCATTCATTAGCGGAATCCATCGTCAGAGGGGCGAATCTCACAGCGGCTCGATACCCCGACCCTGCCGCACTCCAGCGCGAAGCCGCCAGCCTCTTGACCTTTCTGCCGGCACCGCTCGCGTCAGGAGGCGAAAGGGACGACGAAGAAGATGAAACACACGAGATGCAAGAGAGGAGGGTGCAAGAGGCGGTGGAGCGGGCGCACGACATGTTCGTGCGGCTGGTGTGGAGTAAGCAGGCCTACAGCTCGTTCTGGTCACCACCCCACCATCCGGGCCATGCCGGCGGTGCGGCACCGCAGCGCTCCACCAAGCAGACCGCGAGCTACTTCCGTCGCGACCCGTGGCCGCTGCTGCGTGCGCACTTCGTGGCCCAGATGGCCGGCATGCCGCCAGTCGGACAGTGCCGCCGGGCGGGCGATGCAGCGTCAGGGGACACGCCGCGAGAAGGCCGCGTGCTGTGTCTCGACCTCGAGGGCCTGTGGAAGCTCCTCGTGGAAGAGGCACTCGCCTCCTCCTTGTGCCGCCCTGCTTCAAGACAGATGCTGACACTAACGCATCATGTGCTCGCTGTGTGCAGTACTGGTGGCGGTGGTTTGCTTCCGTATCGTCGGAGGAGACAGGTTTAGCTTCGCGACCGCCCTCGCCGCGACATTCGCTGCCGGCATCGCCCGCAGTCGGAGGTCACTCACCACGGTCATCCACCAGTGGACACTCGAGCGGCGGTGGATGTGGGCACCCTCCTTCGTGCGTCTGCTTCAATCTCTCTTCTCTCTCCTCCACATCGTACTCGCCTTCCCCTCGCGGTTGGCATCTAGGCGGCATGAATCGGACTCGGTTCGTACATACGATTGCACCTACACATGCGCACGCGCACGCACACACGCGCACGCAAACGGTTCTCACTAAAGACTTCGCTGGCTACAGACACTCGTTTACGTGCTTCTTCCTCTTTGGCACGCTGTGGGCGAGAGAGCTGGCGTCGTTTCTGAGCCCTAGCCACATGAAGGAAGGCGCCATCACGCCGGGCGACCACTTCCTCTTGATCGACGTCGACAACTGCGCCAAAGTGCTCGTAAGGCCCTCCCTTTCCTTGCACGTGATGACGAATGGCCATGCGTGGATGTGCCTGACCAAACGGCGACAGGACTTTGTGGAGAGCAACGTGCCGCCACATGTGAGGATCTACGGCTTCTGCGGGGCGGGCTACTCCCAGGACTCGGCTTCGCCCGCGTTCCACCGGCTGACGGAGAAGGGGATCATGCACCTCATCCCATGTCCAGTGGGCCAACAGACATCATCGCAGCCTGCTTCTGCGTCAACGAATGCCGACAGCTCGGACATTGAGGCAAGAGACGACGGGGACGAGCGCTCAGCAGCGGAGCGAGGCGTGGGTGGTCGAATGATGGCAAACTTCTTCAACGCATTCTACGACAACGGGTGCGATCGCAAGTACAAGAACGCAGCTGACTACCTTCTGAGTGTGTTTGCCGGCGTCATTCACGTCCTGTTCCCTCTGGATGTGCCCATCTGGATCCTTTCCCACGACGACGGGTGCGCACACGTCCCTTTGTTCTCCTCTCCAAGACTTTGCTTTGTCTGTGCTTATTTGCTCCTCCGTGGCGCATGCTCGTCGCAGACTCGAGAACACGGCGGAAGCTGTGTGGTGCCGTGGGCGAGAAGCTGGGCGAGTGCCGACGAGACACATTGTCGACCACTCACTGTGGACCATCGCGCGCCACGACGCCCTTCTCCGTTCTGCTCCGCTTCGCCCTCCATCGACGACCTCTGCTTCGGCTTTTGCTTCCTCGAATCTCGCCGAGAGCAGTGCGACGCACCCGTATGTGGACGCCTACGGCGAGAAGCCCTTGGATTGGGGTCTCAACGACGAAGCCACGTTCGGTCGGGGTGGGTGCCTCAACGACTTTATGAACGCATCCACCAACCACTACGATGTTACGACGATACGTCGCGTATCCCGCGCTCAGTACGACGCCGTCTTCTCAGAGCGAAGTCAGTCTACAGCGACCACAACGTCAACGTCGACAGCATTGTCAGTGGGATCTGAAGAAGCCGGGGCTGTGTCACGCAAGCGACGTCAGCGAGAGGACGAAGTAGCGGGAGGTCATACACAAGCCAAGGAGGGCGACGGCCATCCACCGCCGAGGGAGAAGAGGCACAAGGAGAACGGAAGCGAAGAAACACAAGGCGACGCGAAGGAGGCATCTCATTCGAAGGCGGTCGAGCACATCAGCTTCGGAGAGCGAGTGAGCGTGCAGTGGAACGGCGATCGGTACGAGCGATCGGTCCTCAAGAAAGACCACATAATCGCACCGGCAGGAGATGGCACCGAACCGCTCCCTCACCAAGTGGTGCCTGCGATCGTTCTACCCAAGAGCGGTCACGTCAACCTCACCCTTCGCGGCCACCGCTTCAGCAGCAAGGGCGTAGCCCTCTTGGGAGAGGTTCTAAGGTATGTGTTGTCACGACCCGCGCGTATGCAATCGGTCGATTGTGCGTTTGGCACTCACAATTTGTGCTCGTTGCGTGTCGTCGTCTTCAAGCGTGCCTTCTGTCGTGGTGAGTTCCTTGGACCTGCGTGGCAACCGCCTCGGAGAAGGAGGAATCAACCAACTGGCTGATCTGCTGTGCGTGGGCGCGCTCGGGCGGCAGCTGACCTCGCTCGACATCCGAGGCAACGAAATCGACGATCGAGGTATGCATGCACTTCATCGCCGCTTCGTGCTTCTAACTCACAGCACGGCCTTCCGCCCATCACGCAGGGACGGCCGAGCTTGCGCGATTTATTGCAACGAGCAACACCATCCGCTACTTTGATCTTCGATGGAACAAGGTGGGCGTGTTAGGCGCTCGCGCCATGGCGCAGGCGCTGGCTCACAATACCAGCCTTGGTATTCTTAATCTACGTGAGAACAGGTGCGCCCGAGGAGAACACTCACCCACACGCCTTTGCCTGCGCTTAGCCTTGTTGACGCGTGAACGTCCAGGTTGGGCATGGATGGAGTGATGACTCTTGCCGACTTCCTGCTCTCCAACCGATCAGTGTATAGGTTCGTTTGAAGCTGCCCCGCCTCGACAAGAGGATCGTTTAACACTTATCGTGATCTCCGTACAGCCTCGATCTTCGAGCGAATATCAGTCCGCCCACGGAGATGAACTACCGCATCGGCGAGAGCGGTGACGAGGCCATCAAGTACCTGGGTGCAATGCTCAAGTTCAACTCCACACTTACCCATCTCGATCTGTGCTCCAATGGCATCGGTAACCGTACGCCACGGCTATGTCATCTCGCGACTTATGCTGATTCCGTATCATACCTGTTCGCCGCCAACAGGTTCGGAGGGCGCGACTGCACTGGCCAGTGCCTTGGAGTTCCAATCGTCGCTCTACATACTTCATCTCGACTTCAATAAGATCGACTTCGCAGGCGTGAGAGCGCTTGGCCGTTCGCTTCTCGTCAATCAGAGGTAATCGTCTTTTCCACTCAAGGCTTT
Source organism: Acanthamoeba healyi (assembly GCA_000826305.1). Classification (NCBI taxonomy): domain Eukaryota; phylum Discosea; order Longamoebia; family Acanthamoebidae; genus Acanthamoeba; species Acanthamoeba healyi. Next base: position 54,852 of record CDFA01026187.1, on the reverse strand, counting down.
CTGCTTGGTGTTGATCTTCGCTCACACTTGCCACTATATATCCGCGGTGCATGCGGTTAGTCTTCTGGTGCTGACTCTTGCGCACAACTTCCTCGAAGACGATGCCGTCTGTGCGCTGGCCAAGGCTCTGTCCTCGAATGCGACCCTCACCAAGCTTGATCTCCAAAAGGTACTTGGGACATGTCATGGTCCTCCTATCACTTGGCAGAACCGGCCCAGTATTGATTCTCCACCGTATCTAGAACCATGTGGCGAACAAAGGAGCTAGTGCCTTGGCGGAGGCGCTCAAGACAAATCAAACTCTCACCGAGCTGTACCTCAGCTATAACAACGTGGGCGATGCCGGAGCCTATCGCCTCGCTGATGCCCTCAAACACAACGAAGGTCTCCTCAGCCTCGAACTCGAAAACAACAAGATCACCTCTCGGTACTTCCGCGCTGAGTCTGCCACAGCCACAATGTGTTACATATGTAGCTAAGTTTGTCTCTGTTGTCAACGCGTGGCAGAGGCGGACATGCGTTTGCGTCGATGTTGGCTCGTAACACCACACTACGGTTCTTCAATCTGTCAAGCAATCTCATCACCGACGAAGGCTTCACCGCCATCTCTCGGGCATTGATGAGCAATCCCGCTTCCTCTTTGCTGGACCTGCAAGTCTCTGGTACGTACCATGAACCCTGTGCGAGCTGGAGCGGTCGCGTTCCTCACAGGACTCCGTGCAGGTATTGACGGACGAGACGAGTGCTGGGACGTTTTGCGAGAGATGATGAGGCACAACAGGCGATTGTTGCGCTTGGATGTTTCCAGCAATCCTCTTCACCACTCGCTGTGCGGACGCCGCCCTCTTCGCTTCGCAGTCAACGATCCCCTGCCTATCGACGACGAGGCGTTGCGCGGTCGATGGCAAAACAACAGCAGCAAGCGCAGCTCCCTTAGGTCGTCTGGGAGCGGAGTGGTGCCCTTGCTGGCCATTTCGCCGCCATCTCCAGCGTCGGTGCAAGCCAAAGGCTTGATGAGTCCACCGCAGTCCGCTCCAGCACTCAACCGCTACCAGAGCGACGGTGGCAACCGACACCAGGTGGATACGAATCGAACTCATCACCACTACCACCCGCATAACCGCTTGCGCAACACGTTTCTCTTCGAGTGGCTGCAGCTCGAGGCCGCCGACGAGGTGAATGCAGCCTTCGCTGATCCGTCCTCACGCATCGAACTGCTATGCGAAGAGAACCAGTACAACGGAGACACGCAGGAGAGCAAGGGCGTCTACAACATCTGCCGGATACTCGAAGAGAACACGTCGCTCGTATGGCTGGTGATGGCGAATGCCAATCTGCATATGGACTCACCTACCACCGACCTGCCTTGCAAGCCTCGCGGTAAGCGTGGACGACGGCTCGCTCGGAGGGCGGCGCGGGAACGTGAGGATCAGGCCCACCAACTCGACGGCGTCGGTGAGGAAGAGGACGAAGAGGAGTTAGCAACCTTCACGATGGACGAAGAGCTAACCGCCAAGGCGGAAGACGGGGATACGGAGACCAAGCACACACCTACGACGCATAGCCACCTATTCATGTGCTCCCTGTCTCGGGCATTGACCCGCAACAGCACCCTCACCAGCCTCGACCTGTCATGGAACCGGCTGGACGCATCCACGATCGCACCACTGGCCGAAGCGCTCGACAATCGGCGTCAGGACAACGCCAGCCTCAGTCTTCTCACCACGCTCGTGCTACGCGGGAACCGCCTTCAAGATGAGGGCGTGGCCGTGCTCGCTCGCAGTCTGCTCAACAACTGCACGATCACTACTCTCAACCTCGACACCAACCGTATTACCGATCAGGTGCGTGCGTCTTAGCGCGTTCGTATGTTATGGATAAGTATGTTGATGCGGAGGTGGAGTGCAGGGCGTCAAGGCTGTGGGCGACCTAGTGGCTGGCAACGAAGTGCTGGCGTACTTGTCGCTGGTGAGCAACGCCATCAGGAATGAAGGCCTGCTGGCCCTGGGAACTGCGCTGCGGCACAATCGCTCAATCGTCAAGCTCTCCCTCGAGCGCAACCCGCTGGAGCGAGAAGCTGTTACGGCCTTCTGGCAGCTCCTCGCCTCCTTCAACCTGCAGCGAGGACCCACCACCGACGTTGAGTTTGTCAACGTCGGCATCTAGCATGCTCCCTCCCCTCGACGCTAGCGAAATCGGTCAGGGTGAGCTGGCTCTGTTACAGAGTGTACACTTCAGAACAAGTATCTCTATGGCCCACATCGTCAACGGGAGAGAAAGCATCACACACACACACACACACACACACACAGGCAGCACACCGACGGACAAGGCGCTTAGTAGTCCTTGTCGTGCTGAAGGGGAGCGTCGGTGTGCTTCTCGTGCACGAGTTGTACTCGGCCAGAGGGGTCCTTGCTCTTGCCCCACGTGGGGATCCACTTCTCGACGGTCTTCTGGGCGCTCTCACCCTGCCCATTGCGAAGACGACGCTAACGTTAGACAAAGTGACCGGGTTTGGAGGCGCGAGAGGGTGAGGGACAGAAGTACGTGGAACAGTGACTCAAATATCTTTCTGAAGAGATAGGCCTCCTTGGTGTCAGGGCTGTTGTAGGGGAACTTCTCCGCAGCGCTTGCCAGCTCCTCATCAGTGACCTGGCTCTCGGCATAGTCCTTGAGGCCATCAATCCAGCCGTAACCCACACCATCGCTGCAGATCACGAATTCTGACTTAGTAACTGGTGTACACCAGTTACTAAGGAAGAAACTCAAGTGTGGTACCTGAACTGCTCCTTCTGCCTCCAGAGGATGTTGTCGGGCAAATAGGGCTTCTCGGGCGTGTCGAAGGCCTTGCGGAGAACGTACTTCTCCATCTTGCCCTCGGCGTAGACCTTGTCCTCGGGCCTGATGTTCATCGCCACGTCGAGGAACTCCTTGTCGAGGAACGGCACGCGCACCTCGAGGCCCCACGCCATCGTCGACTTGTTGGCTCGGAGCAGATCGAAATAGTGGAGGTTCTTCACACGCCTCAGGGCCTCCTGGTGGAACTCGGCCGGCGAAGGCGCGTTGTGGAAATAGAGATACCCACCAAACACCTCGTCAGCGCCCTCACCCGAGAGCACCATCTTGACACCCATGGCCTTGATCTTCCTCGCGAGGAAGTACATAGGCGTACTGGCTCGGATGCTCGTCACGTCATACGTTTCGAGATGCCAGATGACGTCCGCCAACGCGTCGATTCCCTGTAGAGCGACATTGCGTTGGTTAGTTGACAGCTGCTGCTCACAGTTGCAGAGGGCGGCAAGCAGGAATGGAGAAATATGTTGAAGAGTGAGTACCTCTTGGACGGTGAAGTTGAACTCGTGATGGATGGTGCCGAGGAACTTGGCAGCCTCACGAGCGGCCCTAAGATCGGGCGAGTTGGGCAGACCGATGCTGAAGGAATGGATCTGGGGCCACCAAGCCTTCTCCTTCTCCTCCTCTTCGACGCGCATAGCCGCGTGGCGCGACGCGATGGCGCCCACCAGCGACGAATCGAGACCACCGGAGATGAGCACGCCATAGGGCACGTCGGTCATTAGGCGCTTGACCACAGCCTTCTCCAAGCTCTCGCGCAGCACCGTGAGATCGGCGGCGCCCTGGGGAATGTACTCCGGGGTCCACCAGAAGGGCTCGTAGTAGCGCTTGAAGCCTGTCTCGGGGGTGTAGTAGTGGCCGGGCGGGAAGGCCTCGTACCGCTCGCAGTCGTCCATGAGGGACTTGAGTTCCGACGCCACCCACACCGATCCGTCCTTGTGCCACCCGATGTACAGGCTCGTGATGCCGAGCGGATCGCGCGCCACCAGGTATGTGTCCTGTGTACACAGGTGCGCGCATTCGCACACCAGCGTAAGTGTACAGCACACAGCGCGCACGCAAGTGATTCTAGTTCAGATGAGTGGTGACAGCAAAGTCAGGGTGTGTTACCTTGACGCTGTCAGTGAGGACGAAGGAGAACATGCCGTCCAGATGTCCGCACGCCTCCACGCCAAACTTCTCCCACTGTGATGCATGGCCGGAATCCATCACACGCACAAACATACCACATGTGGCGACACCAAAGGAGTGAGCGAGTTACTCGCACACGAACGCACGGCCGCTGACAGAACACAGGGAGGAGAGGAGGTGTGAGGAGCTGACCAGAGGGATGATCACTTCGCAGTCGGAAGCGGTCTTGAAGTTGTAGTCGTTGAAGAGGGACTGGCGCAGGCTCTTGTGGTTGTAGATCTCGCCGTTGACGGTGAGAGCAACAGTGCCGGTCTGGTTGAAGAGCGGCTGAGCGCCGCTCACCGGGTCCACGATGCCCAGACGTTCGTGGCACAGCACCCGCTTGTCATCCACATAGATCCCGTTCCAGTCAGGGCCACGATGGCGAATCCTGTGTTGGGGGCACAGTTGCGTGAGGAGGTGCGCATTAAAATGAAAAAAAAAAACAAAAAACAAAAAACAAAACAAAAAAAAAACAAAAATGAAGAGATGGAGATGAAGAGATCGGAAAGGCGGAACGGTCAGCGTACCGCTTTGATAGGCTCAGCGCCTTCTGGCGAACAACCTGAGGGTCCTCCTTGCTGCCCAGAATTGCGAAGATTCCGCACATCTTGTGTTTGCACTGGCCTGGTGGTTGATCTGTGTGGAGCTAGTGTGGTGCAGAGAGCGGAAGCCAACCAGACCTCACGCAAGTCACTTATAGTCCGAAAGTCCCGCCAACTCAGCGTAGGGGTACTGGTATTTTTCTCAGTGCCAAAGCAGACGACTGTCTTGGGCGCTTGGGCCGAAGTGCGTTGAGCGCAGGGGGAACGCAACGACGCCAGACAGATGGATGGGCAATTTTAGTAGTGGTTTATTTACATTTAATTTGTTGGGGTTCAGGCCTGCGCACGGCCTGAAGAAGCCTGCTTGGCAATCTCGGCCTCCAACGCCTCCTTCGCGCGCACCACCTTGGACTGCAGGTAGAACGAGCCCCCATTTGCCGGGTCGTTGGCCTTGAACATTTTCTCGTATTTCTGAGGGCGATTGGGCGTGTGTGAGAACGTTGTCACTTCTAACTGAATGCGGTTGTGGGAGTGTGAGCCTTACCTGGACGACCTCCTTCATTTCGAACTGTGGTCGCAGCCCCAGAATCTTTTGAGCCTCTTGCACACTCAACATTCGTCCGGCAGCTCCTTGCGCCGCTTCTGCACAGATTAAGCGCGATTAAATTTCCATTTCCGCTAAACTTCATCTTGATCACCATCGCCCATAGGTAAGAGGGGAGCGTACTGATGCTTGCTTGCCGCCACGCATCAACAAAAGCCTTGCCGAAGATGGTGCTGCCCGAGACTAGCAGATTCAGGATTAATCTTGATGCCGCCTGGACGCACAGTTGTGTGTTAGCGCCATTCGAAGGAACATGCAACGAGTTCATCTGGAGTCATCCATAACAGCTGTCAACGCACCATTGTGCAGTGTTGGGTGTGTGCGTGGTGTGTTGGGCGAGGCCGTGTCTTGATGAAGACGATTTCGAGATGAGCCTACTTTGGGGCCGAACGTTCGAGGTATTTCAAACTCCGCGTTTGTGGTTCGCACGTGAAACGAAATGTCGTGGTCACGTCACGCAGCACCCCATGCACGTATTTCTTGTCGGCGCTGCAAGCCACGAGAACGAAACACTTTGGGGGGGGGCTACTGCAGAGCCTCTTGCTCCTTCTTGAGATCGTCGAGGAGGTGGTAGAACACGTCAAAGTGCTTGATGCGGATCTTGAGCTTGTCCTTGCGCAGCTTGATGTCGTGCGTGAGCCCAACGTTGAAAGTGTAGATGGCGCACTCGGCGCTGGTTGCATAGGCCACATCCGTGCTGCTCACGTTGCCCACGCCGGCGCGTACCACGTTGATCTTGGGCCCGCCTTGCTTTGATAGCTCGTTGCAGGCATCGACAAGCGTGTAGAGAGATCCGAGGTTGTCTGCCTTGAGCACCACGTTCACGACCGGCTCCTCTTCTTCACCCTCGTAGAGAACGGCCGCCTTTTCGTCTTCCTCGTCCGTCTTCTCGGCCTCTTCGTCTTCTTCTTCTTCGTCCTCTTCCTCATCATGTCCATCGTGCTCGTCTTGTTGGACGCCCGATTCCCGGTAGATGGAGTTGATGAGGGCTTGGTCGTACTTGCCCTCGGTGCCTTGGAAGTCGGTCACCAGATTGCGGAACTCGACCACTTGCTCGGCCTTCTCGCGCGAGACCACGAAGAGATCATCGCCAGGCGAGGGTAGCGTGCCTCGGTAGAGGCCCACGACTTCGACCGGGTCGCCAGGCATGGCCCGCTCCACCTGCTTTCGGTCTCCGTCAAAGATCGCACGCACGCGGCCGGCCTGGTAGCCCACCACGAAGTGCTGACCCACCTCGAGCACGCCGCAGTGTACGATGACCTTGAGAACGCGCCCCCGAGAACCGTCCTCGCTCCACACCTCCACCACCGTGGCCTCTGGCAGACACTTGGTGTCCTCCCACAGGTTCAGCTCTCGGCAGGCATTGGCCAGCGTCGATACGAGCACGTCCAAGTTGCGTCGCTCCTTGGCCGAGATCTCCACGATGGCCTTGACGTTTGATGGTAGCGTAGAGCCACGACCACCACCGGATGAGGGAGTCCACCCCAGTCGCGCAAGCTTCTGCTTGATCTTCGATGTGTCGACTGGGAGATCGATCTTGTTGAGCGCGATGATCACCGGAAGCTCGGATTCCAGCGCCAGATCGTATGACTCCTTGGTTTGTGGCTTGATGCCCTCGTCGCAGGCGATGATCAGCACCACCAGATCGGACAGATACGCTCCGTTCGATCGCATCCGAAAGAACGCTCTGTGCATCGGGAGTAGATGAGGTCAGCAGAGTGGGGACCAAGCATTGACCGTGTGTGAGACTAGAGTGCGCACTTGTGGCCTGGTGTGTCCAGAAAGGTGATGGCCTTATCGTCCTCCTTCTCGCCCTCAGGCTGCTGTAAAAATTGAGACACCTTCACCTTGAAGGCGCTCAGGCTCTGTGTGATTCCTCCCGCCTCTTTCGAAGCTACATTCGTGTTGCGTAGCGCGTCCAGGAGCGTCGTCTTACCGTGATCCACATGCCCCATGACAGACACGATCCCTGTGTGGCACAGGGAGGAAAGAGCCAGTGGTTGGTCTGAGCGGTTCTGATGAACAGCTGTACAGACAGGCAGGTCGGTTCGGTACCTGGTCGCAAGACCATTCCTTCGCTGATCACCTGACTAGCGGGGCCGGCCTTTCGTCGTTCGCGGTGGGAGGCTGCATCGCGACGCAGGTCCGGATCATCAAACACAGGCTCGACGCCTATGCTCTCGGCAAACACCGAAGTGGACTCCCACGAGAAGATTAGGTCCTTGGGTGCTTTGAAGCGGATTCTAACATACAGCAAGGCACGACCTTAAGAATCACTGGTTTTATCAACAGCACGGCACGGTACATGATTCGCTTACCCTTCAGAGGTCAGTCGTCGCGTGATGTCCTTTATGTTGATGCCCAGCTTCTTGGCCAGTTCTCGTGCTCGAATGAAAGGTGGCAGCTTGGCCTCCTTCACCACTCTCTCCCTGTGCTCGCTCCGCGCGTTAACGCCATCCACGCACACGCTCATACCAATCGTACAGAGCAGGGAGAGCTTGGGAATGGCGCACCTTCGGTGGAAGAGACGCACGGAGGGCGTCGCGTACGTCCGTCGGCCAAGGAATGGCATGACCAACGGCTGTGCAGAGGCGCTGCTGCAGCTGGCATACACACCCCGGCGCATGCCGACGCAGTGTCCACCCAGAATCGCAGCTGTGGTGTCGCTACATGCTCGCCCGCCGCTCCAGCTGCAGCCTGCCCGCAGCTACTCCACCCGGTGGTTATTTTGATTATTTCAATTTGAAGTTAATTGTGGAAAATTGGGTGCCATCTGGGCACGCACGCCCGGCCCTTCTATTAGCGGTGTGGAGGGTCAGAATATTGTGTACCATTTTCAATGTTCCCTACCGGCAGCGTGTGCGCAAGATGAGTGTGATTTACACGATTTTCTTTTTTTCTTTGCCCTGTTATTATTTCCTTTGGCCTTTGTTGGTGGCGAAGATGGAGGCGACAGAGGCACAAACAGCGACCCCAGCTGGGACAGCAAATCGAAGGGGCGGCTTTAGACCGAATCTCGCCAATCGAGGCGGCCGCAAACCAATTCCTTTGGGTGTGCCCGGGGCGCCTGCATCTAATTTGCCAATTCTGCAAACAGATGTGTACGTTGCAGGTACGCGCGTGTGCACCATGCTTGCAGCCCCTCCGCTCTCCTTGGTGCTATGCCCGATTTGACGTCGTCTCTGTGTGAATCGAGGGCAGGCAAACGCAAGGGCGAGGAGGGACCAGACGACCTGGACTATGCAGAGGAGGAAGCCACCACTCCAACGCCCATCAAGAAGCCCAGGTTGGACACATCGACCTCGTCGCTCAATGCCTCCACCAGCGGCAGCGGCGGCCCAAACCCGGTCGTCAGCGCTCGAGCCAGCAGAGCGTCGGCGGCCGGCAGCAGCGCGCCGCCTTCGCCGTCCTTGTCCAGCAGCGGTGGCCCACCACCCATCAGGGCCAAGCGAGCCAGCACGCTCAAGGACGTGGTGCGAGCGAACACCGGCACGCCCATGGCGGCCACAGACCCCGAGGAGCAAGTGCGCAGCATCACCCGCCCGTCGGTGCGAGAAGAGCCGTACGTCTCAGCCGAGGGCCACGGGTTTCCGCATTGGCTGGGGCAGTGCTCACACCCTCGTTGAATGCAGGACCACGACGGCGCCACGACAGGCCATGGGCCCACAGGTGACCATTGACCCCGAGACGGGACAGATCGTGATCGATCAGCAGGCACGCTCCCCACTGTTCCCACTGTCCACTGCGCACCGGCTGTTGTGCGAATCTCTATCTTAATTCACGTGATTCATCCTCTAGAGCTTGGTCGTGAACACAACGCAAAGGGACGAAAGTGTGAACTACTCCTACACATATGAGGATCAAGAGTCGAAGAACACCAACTTTCAACGACACAGGAGGAAGAACCAACGCAACAAATGGACGCGAGAACAAACCGATGCCTTCTATAATGTACGTGCACCGTGTCAATCAACCAAACTCTCTATCCTACTCTTCTGATCCGGTACTCATCGGCTGACCCTCGCTCGTGTCTGCTACAGGCGCTGCGCAGATACGGAACGGACTTCACGCTCATCCAGCTGCTGTTCTCCGACCGCTCACGCGACCAGATACGTAACAAGTTCAAGAAAGAAGAGAAGGAAAACGGTCCGCGTATTGATCTCGCACTCAGGAGTCGCCTTCCCATCGGTAAGCCCTTTCGCGTCCTTAGCACATTGGATCGTTCGTTGACGCGTGGCTTCCTACGTGTGTGCGTGGGCGTTAACAGAGGAGAACGAGCACAGACTGCTAGCGGATCGAGCTAAGGCAATCGCAGAGCAGGAGAAGCGCGCTCGCGAGATCAGAGAAAACGGGGAGTCTGAGATCCCACCACCGGCTCCCGCTGCCCAGCCACCATCGCGAAAAGCTCCGAGCGTCATCGCGCCGGCGGTCGGACGGCCGACCGAAGCCACCGGTGGCGATACAGAGGCGGCGGGGGCAGATGCCGCTCCGCCAACGCCAAAGACTACCATCGGACCCAACGGGGAGATCATTATGGACCGATCCGAATATGAAGCACATCACCGGTATGTTCCATGCGTTCCCTTGCAGGTCTGCCTGCACGTCTGTGCTTACAACGTTGTGGCTGTGGTCGTTGCGTGCAGGTTTAGCGGTGATGAAGAAGTTGCGTATGATGCCGGCTATGACGACGATGACGACTACGGCTACGCCGGTGGAAACGACGATCACGACGAGTACTAGTGGACACACTCACTTCATTTTGAACCCATTACAACCGGCTGCACTCTAGTGGCTCGAGTGAACTGTTAAAGGGCCATTGTGGCGACGTTTCACCTCTCCTGCTTGCCGGCCTTGCCGTCTCCCTTCTTCTTCCCTTTATCATCGCCGTCGTCGCCACCTTCCAGCTGATCCTTGAACTTCTTCTCGAGCTCCTGGCGGTTGAGCTTGGCGGTGGCCGTCACCAGCCCATTCTCGGGAGTCCACGGCTCCGGGTCGAGAATCACGCGACTGATGTGCTCGACCTTGGACATCTGTGGTGTGTTATTTGCGTGGCGTGCTTAGAATGAGCGAGAGACGAGAGGCACAAAGGCAGTAGTTGGGTAACGTACGTTGTTCTTCTTGGCGATGGTCTCAAATTCACTCTTGAAGGCGTCTTCGTCCTCGCCGGCCTTCTTGGACGGCTGCACGACCGCGATCAGGGCGTTTTCCTCGGTGTCGGCGTGGATCATGATGTTCTCCACCATGGAGCTCTCCTTGTAGAGCGTCTCCAGCTTCTCCAACCTTGATTGGAGTCACATCACACAAGCACGTGGCAGAGTCAAAAACGCGTGAGCGCAGAGAATCTCAGCTGGGCTGAGTATCACTCCATTGGCCAAGGCGGTAAGGTACGCAATGTATTCGCCAGAGGAGAGCTTGACGAGATTCTTCTTTCTGTCCACGATGTACAGTCGTCCGTCGATCCAACGGCCAATGTCGCCCGTCGAGAACCAGCCGTTCTTGAAGTCTTCCTTACTGCCTCACAACAAGGTGGCTGTTAGAGTCTCCTCATGACGAAGCAGCGAAGGGCCAGCGTACGTCTTGTCATCGAGATGAAGATAGCCTCGTGAAACGTTAGGACCACGGATGAGGATCTCACCCGCAGGTCCCTCTTCGTCATCGGTAGTGTAGCCCATCTTGGGCGCATCGACGAGCTTGATCTCTGCAAAACAAGGGGATTGGATTAGCGCGCCAACTCAACGAGAAACAGGCTGTGTAGATGTGCACATACCGCAGCACATGTTAGGGCGTCCGACATTAGAGAAGGTAGGGTCATCGTAGGCTTGCAGCGTTCCCGCTCCAGCGGTTTCGGTGAGCGCTTATGAGACGGAATGTGTAACAAGTCAGTCGGTCAGTCAGCGAGATTGATGCGTAGGCGGGCCATCAGATGTTATGAAAGCGAGGCGTGGAGGTAGTACCATAACCCTGTACCACTTGGACACCGAAGCATCTAAGTTGATTGGCGACGCAACGTCAGATGCGCGTCAAGGGGCAGGAAATGATTCAAGATCAAACGTACGCGCGGAGGAACATCTGATTGTTCTTGGACAATGGTGCGGCGCCAGAGGCCACGAAGTTGAGCTTGCCGCCCAACTCCTGCTTCACCTTCTTGAACACCAGCTGATCAAAGAACGGCACGTCGGCTGCACGGAGAATTAGAAGGCTTGGTGTCGGTAGAAGCTCAAGGAGAGAGAGTGAGAGAGGGAGGGATAGAGAATCGCTGAAGGAATATGACAACGAGCACGTACTGCTGTAGTCTATGAGCTTGCACCTGAAGGCAAAGGCTGCGCGGAAAAGGTACTTGGCGATCACACCCTGCTTGTTCACCTGGGCTTCAACCGTCTTCCTGATACGCTCAAACACCTCTGGCACGCCGGCCATGATGGTGGGTCGCAGCTCCTTGGCATCACCGTGGCAGTTCTTCATGCTGCTGTCCGTCAGCGTACGTGGGTTCTGTTATTCATACCACAAGTGTTAACTCATACTCTCTGATCCTGGTGAATACTTTGTTGTTGGCAAGGGGCAAATGGTACGCCGTAGCCAATCGGGATGCCCAGGTAGATGGCGAACTGTTCCACGGTGAACTCCAACACGTGTGCTAGGGGCAAGCTGTGGCACAGAACGAAGCGCAATGAATATGCAGTAGTACTCATGGATCTCTAACACTAAGGGTAGTGGCGTACTAGGCCAGATACTTGTCGATGGAGGGATCGAAGCTGGTCTCAAGATCGGCCGCGTAGCCTGCCACAGAGGCCACAAAGTTGGCGTGCGAGAGGAGCACACCCTGTAACGTAGGAACTCGCGGGTGAGCGATATGAAAATGGATTGCGACGTGCTCGCTTGCAAGCTGGCTGAATACCTTGGGAATGCCGGTGGCGCCGCTCGTGTACATGACCAGCGCGATGTCTTCGGGAGTGGGGTCCTCCGGAACTTCGCTCGCGTTGTACTTGCCCTGCAACATCATAGAAAGCTCTGGCGGTGAGCAGAACACTTGACCGCTAGACTTAGAGCGTTTGCGAGGAGAGCGCGATTGTACAATCTTGGTCAGCTTCTCGAAGGTAAGAACGCGACTTTCGATATCAACGGCCTTCTGGGCACGCTTGCTAAGCGCCTCTTCAAGCTCCTTCATTTCTTTCTCATCAGGCTCGCCTACGTAGAACACGTACTGCAGAGTCTCACACTTCTTGAGGCTCTTCAATACCTGCGCGTGCAAGCGAATCACCACACACGCAAGTAACGCGTTTCAGCATCACGCATGTACAGACGCAAACAAGCAAGCAAGCGGATACGGTTTTGAAGAGTGAGGCGTGAGTGAAGAGGGCGCGGCTCTCGGTCTGCGAGAGGGCGTGAGAAAGGCCCTTCTTGCCCAGGCTGGCATAGGCCGTAGCCACGGGCAGGTTGCTGTGGAAGCAGGCGTGGGCCATCAATTGCCACTCCATGCATGTGTCCAGGAAGATACACACTGATTCCCTCTGCAGCACACAATGCAATGTGTAAGTGTGCGCGTGTGAGGCAAGCGTGAGAGCACGACCAGCAACGGCAAACAACAGGTTGGAGGCGTACGGGCCGGACGCCGAGGGCGAGGATGCCGCAGGACAGCTGCTTGACTTGCGTGAGGACCTGGCTGAAGGTGAGCCATTCAAAGGCGCTCTTCTCATAGAGCGTCCACTGCTTCTCTTCGCCGTTGATGGTCTTCTTCTGCTTGTGCTCTTTGATCAGCTTCCTCTGGCCCAGCGCTCTTGCGCCCTTGTGCTTGTCTGCCGCAAAGCTATGAGTGCACGCGCGCTCTCGTTAGCCACCGTCGCCCTCACTGCGCCCTACACACTGACGTTAGAGAGAACACTGTGACGTACATGAGGAGGTCCTTGAGAGTGGTGACGTCCTTGTGGGGTGAGGACAGAAGACCCTTGAGGTCTCCCTCCGTGATGCTCACGGACTCGCGGTCGATGCCGTACGAGTCGAGCACCGCGCTGGGCGCTGCCGCGCGCCACACTGGGTAGTCGTCGTTGTCGCGGCCCACGCTCACGGCGTGCATGTGCGACTCGGCCTTTTGCGACTTGAGCAGCCGCCAGAGGGCGTGGCGCCCTCGGGGGACGTGGCGATAGATCACGAGGCCGAGTATGACTCCTACGACGAGCATGCCCGACGTGCGCAGGAGGAGCATCCACACGATCGAGGTGGTCATCATTGAGTCTGGTTCCGCCTCATCGGCGTGATGAGGCGTGCGGTCTTCGAAGAGACGCGACATGTCGAGTGCACGGACCCGTGGGACGGAAGAGTCGTAGGGAGCGTCAAATGGAGGGAGAGAAGCAGCTGTGGTAGTGCGATTAAAAAGATCTGCGTGCGTGTGGTGTGGAGGTGTATTAGGTTATGGTGCGAACAATGATTCCCTACAGCCCCTGCAGGGGACCAGGATAGTCTCGTGCTCGCTAGTGTGAGGGCTCTGCATCGTTCGTTCATCTTCCGTTCGTCCTTCCTCTGTTTCCCGCTGCACTTGCCGGTATGCGCGGCATGCTTTATTCATAAATGAAATTTTGCGTATTCAGAGAATGCTTGCATTTCTGTAATGCCGAAAAAAACAACCTTTGGCTGATTCCTTTCACCAATTTGCGCATCTCTTGACGTCAACGGCGGGCGCGACGATGCAAAGGGACACGCGAACGACGGCTCATGGAAGGATACAAAAGGACCTGCGCGAGGTGAACGATAAGTTGAATCCCGATAGTCCTCCCATTCATGCCCTGCCTGTTGGCGACGCGCTCGACCACGTCGATGCACTCATCATAGGGCCGCCCGAAACCCCCTATTCATTTGGCTTCTTTCGCTTTGGTACTTTTCATGACACTCCATCGTTGACTTTTTTTTTTTTGAATTTAAATTAACATTTTGAGATTTTTAACATTTTGATTTTTAAATGACGTTTCATTTGCAGACATGCAATTCCCGGGCACCTACCCCAACACGCCGCCCAAGGTGCTCATGTACGGACCGCTGTCGTGAACTGCTTGACCTGCTGCAGGTCAGCCTTGGCTGATCTCATGAAAATTTATTTTGTCCCGAACGGCACAGCACCACGACCAATGGAGGCCGCACGAGGTTCAACCCCAACCTCTACGCGGGAGGAAAGGTGTGCCTGAGCATCCTGGGCACCTGGTCAGGCGAGTCTGAGGACGAGTGGCGGTCTTCGTACTCCATCAACTATGTGCTCAGCGCCATCCAGAGCCTTATCATGACTGCCAAGCCCTACCACAACGAGCCCGGCTACGAAGAGGTACAACAACTACAGCTAGTTCGCCCTACGAGCCACTGGATCGTGATAATGGTATGGAGATATCGTTCAGTTGCTGACTACATTGTTCATGAACAGGGCGGAGAGCACGGCGACCATGAGGAAATCAATGCCTACTCGGACAAGATCACCCACGAGGTGCTGCGAGTTGCCGTGTGCGGTATGGTGGAAGATGCCATCCTTGGTAGGAACGAACGTACGTTCAGATCGACTTTGAGACCTTATGTGTCTTATAAGATCCAGTAAGCTGACCGCTCTTCGTTCCTCCATCCAATGTATCAGCGTGGAACGAGCTGATCAAACATCAATTCCTGCTTTGGTTCGACAACTACCTCAGCAGCGCTGAGCGTGAGCTCGCCCGAGGACTGGATGGCCAAGAGTTCCGCCCGATGCCCTTTGAGGTACACCAGATCTTACGTTTGTTCACCTGATCGGAGCGCTAATCCGTCCTTGCACAGTTCGACGGCAACATTGCTGCGGGCAAGTATAACTACACCAACATCATCACGCGGCTGAAGGATCTCAAGTCCAGGATAGATAGAGAGACCGAGGAGTGGAAGGAGAAGGGCAAAGGTACTGTGCGAGCCCTGCGTCTTGTTTCCTTATGTCAGGCCGTTTGCTAACACGGATTGTCACGATCAAGTCTTTACGAAGAAGGAAACCGGTTGGAAGTACTACCAGCTCATGGAGGAAGCCGAGAAGTTCAAGTCGGGGAAGGTGACGCTTGAGGGTGTGAGTGCGGCGCCCGTTGAAGATGACAACCTCTACCACTGGCAAGCGTCCATATTCGGCCCCGATGGTTCTCCTTGGGAAGGTAAGCCACGCACTCATACCTGTCACTGTGATGAAGCGCTGGCTAACCCACTGATGCGCGTACAGGAGGCTTTTACAATGTTGAGATCATCTTTAGCGAAGACGAAGCCCCACCCCGCGTCCGCTTCATCACCGAGATGTTCCACCCTCACGGTACGCTCCCTCTCATCTGTGAGTGCTGCGTTGCGCGTTGTGTGACGTCTGCGGTGACAATGTACACTGCTTCAGTGACGAGCGACGGCATTCCCTTCTACATGGTCGCGCCGGCCAGACGAAACCTTGTGGCAAACATCCTCAACGCCGTCATCAAGCTGCTCAAGTCCAACCCCAACCCCAGCCCTGCAACGTGGGCCAACGTGCAGGCGGCCAAGATGTACTTCTCCAACGACGACGAGGTCAAAAAGGAGTACCGAAAGAAGGTCGCTCGTCTCGTCAGGAAGAGTGTCGAAGGTGACGAATAAGCTGCAACTCACCACGCCACGCCGGTGAGCAAGCGTCGCCTCAGCCGGCCAGTCATTTTCACGCCTTAGTTACAGTACTACTTCTACACGAGCGTAGACGTTACGTGAGTGAGCGCCGCTTCAAGTTCGACGGGATGGCCAACGGTGTGGCATACAAAATACACGCTTGTGACCACAACGATCGTGGGTGTGACTCTAGCTGTGCTGCGACCATCACGAAGAAGGCGTTTGCCAAAGGGCAAAGCCTAAACGCCCACCCAATGGCGTGGCTCTCGCGACGTCTGCGGAATAGTCCAACTACCGGAGCCGGAAGTATCGCCGAGTCCGGGTTGGCGCGTCGCTGCTGCTGGGACCTTGTTGTGGGAGCTCGGACGAACAGAAGAGCAAGCGACACGTTTGCAGCAGTGCGTCTGCCTCATCCGCACGTCTCCGTGACGGCCTAAGGACGCCCGGGCCTTCTTATTGCCTACCTTTGCTCTCGATCACCGTATTGAACGAGCTCGCTTACACACGCGCCTGCCGGCCCACGTTCCAGACCTCTGCACACTTCGACGACGTCGTCGCCGGCAGCACAACGTTGAGATGTCATCCCCTCATGGACTCGGCCGGGGGAAGAGGATTACAGACGAGACGCAGCAGATGGTGAACGCGTGGTTGTCGGTGGATTGGGACCCGGAGAGCCGTGAACACGTCAAGGGGCTGGTGGCGGCGGGCAAGGAAGAGGAGCTGGTGGCCCACCTCGGCAGACGCATCTCCTTTGGCACGGCGGGCCTGCGCGGCAAGATGAAGTGGGGCTTCGCCCACATGAACGCAGTGACCGTCACACAGGCTTCGCAGGGCCTCTGCGCCTATCTCCGCACGGTCCATCCGTGTCTCTCGGAGCTAAGGCAGATGGGCGTCATAGTCGGACACGACGGCCGCTACAACTCACGTCTCTTCGCCCGCCTCACCGCCGCCGTCTTCCTCTCTCGTAAGATTAAGGTCCGACTCCCTTCGATTTCTCTCTTTCGTTCTTTCATTCGTTCTTGCAGATTTGGCCACATCTCGACGACGATTTTTTTTTTTCCCCATTATCATTTCAATATCATGTTCTTGGCTTCTCCAACTCTTTTTATTCTATTTTATTTAAATCCACTTCAGAAGTTTAAAAGAAAGGCACTGGCTGACGCCGGCCCACATCTGCAGGTGTTTCTGTTCCGCGACGACGTGCCGACGCCGCTGGTGGCGTTTGGCGTGCGCCATCTCAAGTGCGCTGCAGGCGTGATGGTGACGGCATCGCACAACCCCAAGGAGGACAATGGCTACAAGGTCTACTGGGCCAACAGCGCTCAGATCACCGCCCCGCACGACCTCCAGATCACGCGGGCGATCGAGGCCAACTTTCAGATCTGGGACCTGCCCCACGACAAGACCATCGACGAGCACACGCTCTGTCTCGATCCCGCCACCGAGGTGTGCCCAGCCTACTTGGCCGCAGCGCGGCAGTGGAGCTTCCGCACACCACAACAGAACGCGGCCTCGCAGCTCAAGGTCGTCTACACGGCCATGCACGGCGTTGGAGGACAGAGCGTCGAGCGGGCATTTGACGCGTTCGGTCTGCCGCCCGTGATCGTCGTGCGCGAGCAGCACGATCCCGATCCGGACTTCACCACAATAGAGTTCCCCAATCCGGAAGAGGGCAAAGGCTGCAGCCTGCGCCTGGCCATGGCCACCGCCGAGCGGGAGGGCGCCCCGGTCATTCTCGCCAACGACCCCGATGCTGACAGGCTGGCCGTGGCCGAGCGACAGAGAGACGGCGAGTGGCGCATCCTCGACGGAAACGAGATCGCGCTGCTGCTGGCCGACTGGCTGTGGCGCAACTACACCGAGCGCCACCCCGACGCCGACCGCTCCAA
The DNA here is from genome assembly GCA_000826305.1 of Acanthamoeba healyi. Lineage (NCBI taxonomy): Eukaryota > Discosea > Longamoebia > Acanthamoebidae > Acanthamoeba > Acanthamoeba healyi. The sequence continues at coordinate 37,186 of CDFA01026187.1, read as the reverse complement.
GATTGTCATGATCAACAGCACGGTGTCCTCCAAGATCCTGGCTGCCATGGCCGAAAAGGAGGGGTTCCACTACCGCGAGACGTTGTCCGGCTTCAAGTGGCTGGGCAACTTGGCCGATGAGCTCATCCGCGCGGGCTACACGTTTCTCTTTGCCTACGAAGTCGAGATCGGCTTCATGATAGGCGACATGAGCCTCGACACTGACGGCGTACGCGCGGCGCCTGTATTTGTCGAGATGGCCAACCACCTTTATGAACAGGGTCTTACCCTCTCCGAGCAGCTTGACAACCTCTACCACAAGGTGACGATGCCCTCCTCCTTTCCTCTTTTTTCTCTCTCCCTCTGCCACCAGCCTAGACTGACATTCACATGTGTGGTGTGGTGCATCATCTCATGCGATACTGCAGTACGGCTATTACAAGATGGCGGTGGGCTACTACTTCTGCCACGACCCTAAGCTGATGAACCAGATCTTCAGCGAGATCCGAAACGATGGCCTCTACATAAGCACCTGCGGTGATCACAAGGTCCAGTACGTGCGTGACCTCACCACCGGATTCGACAACAGCCAGCCGCACAGCCGAGCCGTGCTCCCGGTCTCGAGCACCACGCACATGATCACCTTCACGTTCGAAAACGGTTGCGTGGCCACCTTCCGCGACAGTGGCACCGAGCCCAAGCTCAAGTACTACATCGAGGTGTCCAACACCTCCAACGAGCAGCTCGCGGCGGATCTGCTCGAGAGTATGAGACAAGAGATTCTCGATCGATTCCTGCAGCCCAGCCAGAACGGCCTCCGACCACCGGCGGCAGCCGAGGATACTACTAACCCCTACAACAACGGCCTCGAGCTCATGGCCCCCGTGCGCATCGCCCGGGATGTCATTCACAAGGAGATCCAAGCGCTGCAGAACCTCGAAGCCACACTGGGCCGCGACTTTGAGCGCGTGGTGGAGATCATCGAGCGCCGAGGGTCAGGGCGTGTCATTTTCACCGGTGTAGGCAAGTCCGGTAAGCACCACGCCTCCTATTGACGAGGCATTCATGAGTTTATGAACCTCTACTCATTCGGATGACGTGTTGTGTTGTGACTGCGGCAGGCATCATCGCGCAGAAGATCAGCGCATCATTTTCGTCGCTCGGCATTTCGTCGTTCTTTGTGCACGCCACCGAAGCGGCTCACGGTGATCTGGGCGTCATCACCGCCGAGGACGTTGTCATCGCTATATCCAACTCGGGCAACACGCCTGAGCTTATATTTATTATCCCTTCTCTTCGGGTACCATTCTCTCTCTTGCGGTCAGCATGTGTGCATGGCGCTAACAAGGCTGCTTGCTTTGACGTGAAGGTGCTAGCGGGGAAGATCATCGGCATAACAAGCAACAAGGACAGTCTCCTTGCACGCTACTCGGACGCGTCGATCATCACGGGCAAGATTTTGGAAGCCGATCAGCACAAGATTGCACCCACGGCGAGCACCATCGTCTGTCTGGCCATTGGCGATGCTCTGGCCGTCACTCTGTCAGCCCGCATGAAGTTCACTCTCCCTGAGTTCGGCCTTCGCCATCCCGGTATGTCTACACACCACACGTCTACATTGACAAGTGTCTCATTTGACGAATAATCTCTGGTGGTCTGCAGGCGGCGTGCTCGGCGAGAAGGTGCTGGGCAAGGTGTTCCAGGAGTTCGCGATGAAGGGACAGGGCCGATTCCTGCGATTCTGGAAGAGCATGACCAACGAGGAGCGCGATAAGCTCAAGCGCGACTTTGAGCGTATTGATCTGACCGAGCTCAGTAAGATCTACCTTAAGTGCCGATCGAACTCCGAGGGCGCGATCGACCCCAGCTCGCTGGAGCCGCTGCCGTCGCACACGTGGGTGAAGCTCTATGAGAGCGACCCGCTGGAGGTGGCCACTTGGAAGGACATTGGCATGGTCGCCCTCAACGAGGGCAAGATCGCCGTGGTGCTCATGGCCGGCGGCCAAGCCACGCGGCTGGGGATGACCATGCCCAAGGGCTTCCTCGATCTCAACCTGCCATCGCACAAGACCCTGTACCAACTGCACGCCGAGAAGGTTCTACGACTGCAGGACGAGGTCAAGCACCGATTCGGCAAGAGCGGCGCGGAGGTCCAGATCCCGTTCTACGTGATGACCAGCCCAGAGGCCCTGCAGCAGACCCACCAGTTCTTCATCAAGCATCAGTTCTTCGGGCTGTCGCACAAGCAAGTCTTCTTCTTCAAGCAGCGGTCGCTCCCGTGCGTGGCGCCCTCTGGCGAGATCATCATGGACACCAAGTGCTCGGTCGTGTTCTCGCCTGACGGCCACGGCGGTCTGTTCGTGGCGCTTAAAGACGCCAAGGCATACGAGGTGCGTGTGCAGCCCACAGCGCGCCAACATATGCTCGCGCTCACATGCTCGGCGGGTTCTGTTACAGGACATGAAGCGACGAGGGGTGGAGTACGTCTTTGCCTTCGGCGTCGACAATCCGCTCTGCGAAGTGGCCGACCCAGCCTATATGGGTTACTGCATCCAGCGCAACGTCAAGATGGGCTACAAGGTCGTCAACCGACGAGGTTCGTGCCTCTCTCTCTCTTGCCCCGCTCGTTCCTCGCCCAGTCGAAAGTCCTAACGTCATCATAAATGTCCTTCAGATCCTCAGGAGACGGCGGGCGTGGTGTGCGTGCGAGATGGAGTGGTCAACTACGTGGAGTACTCGGAGCTGCCGGAATCGGTGGCCGAGCTGCGGGACGAGCAGTCGGGTGAACTGGTCTACAACGCAGCCAACATACTCAACCTGTTCTTCACACTCCGCTTCATGCGCAAGATCGCCGACAACCCGTCGCTGATGGAGTACCACCTGGCCAAGAAGCGGATCCCGTTCGTCAACGACAATGGCGTGCGGACCGAACCGCTCGTGCCCAATGGGTGGAAGTTCGAGAAGTACGTGCTCGATTGCACGCCCTACGCCAATAACTCGGTGGCCGTCATGTTCGTGAAGAGGGAGGAAGAGTTCGCTCCCATCAAGAACGGCTGGAACAGCGAGGTGGATTCGCCAAGGTCGGCGCGACGCCTGTTGGCCGCGCACTACCGAAGACGCATCGAGCGGGCCGGCGGCAAGGTGATGCCGGACGTGGCTGACAATCCGGATGAGCTCGTCGAGGTGTCGCCGCTTGTCTCCGATCACAAGCTCGCCCTCCTCGTCAAGGACAACGATGTCATCACTGGCCCCGCCATCCTCCAGTAAGAGGGCGCCTGTTTACATGCACAAACCAAACCAACCATCTTGCAGTTTGTTAGTTGTTTCTGGGTCTCGTCTCACAGGGGCGACACACGCGGATTGGGGCAAGTACTGCGTCAATGGCGATGGCGAATCAAAGCCTAACCGCAAGTCAGTTGGCAGAAGGAGTGGCAACCACCGGAGCAAACATCGACCACGGTCGCGCTGAGCGCAGCGACATGCGCGGGAGAGTGTCGGTCGCGCTCATCGCCCATACCCAGGTTGCCGTGCTCGTTCCAGCCCCAACTGAACAGTCGCCCGCCTGGTATGGCACTCCTTTAGGGAACTGGTGCACCAGAGCTTCCGCTCGACCGAGAGTGAGACGTACCGGCCAGTAAGAGCGTGTGCTCACATCCACAGACAAGCTTGTCTATTGGAGCACCGTTCCAGCCCTCGGCCGGAAGGATCGTCGGTCGTGGTCGGTCGATGGTGTCGCCAAGGCCCAGTTGCCCGTAGTTGTTCCTTCCGAAACCATAGATGCCTGCCTCTGTGTGGAGGAGCGCGCAATGAGTAATGCGTTGCCATGGTGTGACAGAGTGCGCAGCGTACCTGTGACAACCAGCGTGAAGCTCCACCCGCATGCGATTGTGCTGACCTTGTCCGGAATGTCGACTGGCTGTGGGACAGGACAGCACGACTCGATCCGCCTGTGCCGTGTACCCCTATGTGACCGCTTGGCTACTCGAGCAGGTTCTGATGTGCTTTGAGGCGGCGAAGTGACGGCGGTCTGGGCGACCGTAGTGCTGAGATCAGAGGCTGCGGTGAGTCCGAGATCTCCTATCCCCAGCTGTCCGTGCGTGTTGTCACCCCAAGCGAACACGGATCCTTCGTCTGTACCATGCACATGGGTAAGAGCCAGTCCCAAGGTTGAACGCGCAAGGCAAGGACGTTTCCCTGTACCCGTGAGGCACACAGTGTGTTTCTGCCCGCACACGACCCGAGCAACACGATGGGACGCGGCAAGCTTATCCACCATAGTCGGAACTGCACGCGAGAGCAAGTCGCCGTGGCCGAGCTCTCCAAATCTGCCTTGCCCCATCGTGAGCAAGTGCCCCTGCTCTGGTGGTGCGCATTGAAAGGTGAGTGTGAGTGACCTCTGTGGGTTTAAAGTTTGAGAACAGCACATACGGGTGATGAGCGCCGAGTGGCGCATGCCCGCGGCGATGGAGGTCACCACAACGGAGCTAGTCAGCCCGGCCATGAGCGCGGGTGTTGATCTAAACTTGAGCGGTCGAGATTGTTTGGACGACTCCACCTGTTGGGCTTCAGCATCATCGCGATGAAGGCTGCTGATCTGGCCGAAGCTCGACGAGCCCCAACACACAACCCTGCCGCTTCCTGGTCAAACAATCCAAGTAGTGAGTGAGACAGGCTGTAGGCAGAGCCTACTATGACAATGACATCACGCTTCAGGAGTAGAAGTGGCAAGCTTACTCGTCAAAGCGAGAGAGTGGTCCCACCCAGCGGCTAACTGCACCACCGTTTCCTCCGGCGGGCTAAGCACCACTCGCTGGGGCGAAAGCTGGTCGACGCACGGCGAGCCAAGCCCAAGCCGGCCCGCCTCGCTGCAGCCCCACGCCCAAACCTGGCCTTGGTCTGCGCTCCACCAGCGGTTATCTACCCAACGCACAGGGCCTGCGCGACTGCGGGTTGGTGCGCGCTTACCGGTAAGGCCCAGGGAGTGGGCGGGCCCTCCCACCAGTGTGCGCAGAGGCGGCAGAGCGATGCGGCACGGCAGCGAGTGATCGGCGGTGGTACCCACACCGAGCTGTCCGCTTCCGCCACTACCCCACGCCCACCAGCCCTCGCTCTTCTCCATCTGCGCCTCGCGTGATACGTCCGCTACGAAAAACCCAAAAGTTATTTTCTCTTTCCATTTCTCTTCACAAAATGGTTCCCATTTTCTTCATTCGACCGGCTTGGTCTTGTAGCTAGCCTCCCCGTTGATCTCGAGCCAGGTGCCGGTTTGCAGCAGTCACTGCACGCCGACGAGCTTGATGGTGCCGGCGCTCTGGACCCGAAGCACTTCGGACATGTGGGTCATGTCGGGAAGGACGATGGACAGAGTGTTGCCGTTCTGCTTCCAGGAGAGGTTGCCGCTGTAGCCCAGCAGCTGGGCCACCATGTTCGACGACTGGGGCATGGCCTTGGTGAGGCGTACAACGCCGTCCGAAGGCCAAGCGACGAAGATCGCGTAAGCCGTATTGCTTGACGACTTGGGCGCGGTGTACCAGACCGACGACGTATCGTTCTGAGTCTTCCACGGCTTGGTCTTGTAGATAGCCTCCCCGTTGATCTCGAGCCAGGTGCCGATCTGCAGCAGTCGCTCCTCGAAGACTGGAGCGATGATGCCGTCACTGAATCAATATAAGCAGCACGTCAGCATGTCAACGCATCCTGGGCAGTGGCGCCACAAGCAAAAGCGGGATCGGGACCGGACCTGGTGGGTCCCACGTTGAGTAGCAAGTTGCCGTTGCAAGCCACCGTGGAGACGAGCTGTTCCAGGAGCTCAGCGATACTCCTGTAGTCGCTGATGTCATTGTTGCGAGCGTAGCCCCTGCATGAATCAAAAATGATAAAAGAGGTCAGCCGCGACCTTATGCGCTGTAGAGCGCAGCCCAGGATGTGCGTTACCAGGTGAGGGAATCGATTGGAAGGCAGTTCTCCCACTTGTGCGGCACGAGCACGCCGGGATTGTAGCTATCCGAACATGTGTAGTAGCCTCCATGGTGGCACATGTCGTTTTTGCCCCACCTATCGTTGGTCACCACGGTGTCTCGAACCGGGCTGTCGTTGTAAAGCCAAGCCAAGAACTCCTTCGACTTCCAGTAGGTGTCGGACATCTCCCAGTCGCCATCGGACCAGATCTGACGTCATCACGGAGCAAAGCAGCGATCGGAACGGTGCATAAAGAGAAGTGAGAAGGTGAGGGTGATTGTGTGAGGGTGAGAGTATTCATACCACGTCGGGTTTGTAACGGTTGACGATATCGCGGAGCTGCGGCTGCAGGATCTCGTCCACGTAGACCGAGGTAGAGCCGTTGTTCCTCGCATCAGCCAGGTAGAGGGGATTAAACCATTCGTAGAGGCTGCACAGTGCGGAGTGAGCATAGGGAATTCAACGATCGAAAGATTGTCAGCAAGGCCTCCCCCACAACCAAGTGTTCATACCTGTGGTAGAGCCCCATCACCAGGCCCGAGTCCCTAACAGCGTCGGTGACAAGGCCCACGATGTCCTTGTGGGGACCTAAGGAAGGGGACGACAAGAATAAGGCGAGGCACACTACGTCCAGCTGAACCTGACAAGTAGACGCGTACCAACATCAACACTGTTCCAGTTCCAGGATTGAGATGATGGCCAGTTGGTGAAACCCTCGTGGTGCTGCGCTCATGCTGGGTCAGAAGGGACCAACGGCTTCTTTGAAGTGTGACGCACCTTGCTGGTCAACACCACGTACTTGGCGCCGCTCTTCTTGAAGAGTTGCGCCCACTTGACCGGGTCGAACAACTGGGCACGGAAGTCCCGCGCAAAGTCTGTAAACTCACCCCAGAGAAGCAGGGGTGGTTCATCAGCTCAAGCCAAGATACGCCCACAACTTTGTTCCATAACATGAGAGGAGACGCACCAGCATACTTGAAGTCGGCGCCGTAGGTCTTGTTGTGGAACGCCCTGACGCATTCGTGGCCGCTTCCGAGTTCCAGCGAATGCCTGCGCGCTCACGCACAAGAGAAGAAGGTCGCCACATGACTGTTGTGACACAGCAAGCTTGTTGCAGTTTTCATTCAAGGGGGGTGGACAAGGGTCCACGCGCCAATTCGTACCAGTACCACTCGGCCGTGGTCCCTCCGCACTGGAAGCTGGGGACGCTGAACACACCCCAGTGGATGAATATGCCAAACTTGGAGTCGTCATACCTACAGGCGAGAAGAAGGCTGTGTTAGGAATATAGACGAGATAGAGCGGGAGCACCAAGCGGCGAGAAGCTTTCCTCTCGCAGATGGGTGGGGAAGCGGGTACCAGGAGGGCAGGGGACGTGCGTCAAGGGACTCCCAGGTCGGTTGGTATCTGGCCACACAGGCAAGAGGCAGGACAAGCCCCACGAGCACCACGAGCCACACGCGCGACATGGTGGCTGTGGGGTGTGTTGGTGGCCGCTTTGCTTTGTGCCAGCAGTGTGTACTGCGGGCGCAAGGATCCTCCAGAGCGACGCCAGGCAGAGATCTGTCGGGAATTGCACGTTGTGATGTTTCCGCGGTAATCCGTCCCTGCCGTTTTGCGAACGCAGCTCCAAGAAGTCGTTTCCAGTCGCCACACGCCGTGGTCCATTTTTGCCGTGAGAGAGACACAACGCAAGATGGAAGTGGGGCATGGGGCGGAGCAGCTGGCAGAGGAGGAACGGAGGATACAGGGACGCTACTACGCGCTGCGACGGCGGAGGCGGGTGGACAGGCTAGTGAGCCTGTGTGCCGACGTGCTCGCGCGGCACCTGGGGGACGTCGAAAGTCTCGAGGGCATCGGCGAAGGGCTGGTGGTGCTCATCTGGCTCCACTTCCTGCACCAGCCTCGCCCTTCCCCGCGCGCCGGCGTGGCCGTTTCCCACCCGCCGGCAACCATCGACGAGCTGACACAGCAGACCCGAGCAGTCGTACTGCGCGGGCTAGCCTCCGACCTGTACCCGTGGGCTGAGGACATGCTGGCCTTTGCCTTTGTGCACGCGGAAGGCTTCAGCGAAACGCAGCTCGTAGGCCTGCTGGCAGCGGCGCAGCCGGTCATCAACAACACGCCGCTGGTGGGCGAGCGTGAGGGACAGAGGCAGCGGCGAGAGATGCTGACCCAGCGCGAGGCGGAGCAGGTGCTCAAGCGCTTCAAGAAGAGCGCCGTCGCCTACTTCTTCTGCGGCGGGGGAACGAAGGGGAAGAAGAAGGAGAAGAAGGACTCGCCCAACACGAAGAAGGAGGAGGAGGAGGAGAGGGACCTGTTCAAGAAGGCAAAGAAGAGGCACCATCACTACGAGACCGACAAATGGCAGATACGAGAGGATCGACGAGACCAGCTGCTGGCCCTCATCAGCAAGGATAGGATGAACATCTACGTCCACGTCCTCCGCTGTGCGTGCTTCTCCATGGGCAAGAGCAACGGGCTGATCTTCGCGCTCTAGAGTTGTAGTGATAGATCGCTGCTTTACCAAGGCGAGCGCTTTATGTACCGTGATTGTGTGTGTGTGTGTGTGTTTGCATGTGTACCTCAACAATGACGTCAGAACAGTTCAGCGCGGCTAGTAGTACGACTTGAGGGTGGAATCCGTGAAGGCGCCAAAGTCCTGGGCTTCGTTCCAGCGGTTGGCCAGAGGCGGCACTCCCTTGGGCAGGTGCTGCGCACCCGAACCTCGTGTTGCCTATGCGGGTGATAGTCAGAGCAAGCGATCGATAAGAAGGTGCTGATGAAGAGGTGTCGAAGAGGCGTACCATCTCAGGGGTGGCGCCAGCGGGCACGGTCATGGGTTCGTCGAACATAGGCTCCATGAAGACGGCCATCGTCTCTCTGCTCACGCCTCGCGCCTTCTCGCCTGCAGCGCCTCGCACGCAGTGCGGCGTAGCCTGCAAGAAGCCGCCGCTGTGGATGCACGCCGTTTCACCTGTGAGAACCACACCACCGACCAGTGATCAGTTTCGGCCAGACTAGCGGTCACACAAATGCGCGCAGGGGCAAGGTGGTCGCTACCGATCTGGAAGACCATGTACTCGGAGGGGATGACGGCCTTGACCAAATCGCCATTCCTAGCCCGAATGTAGAGACCAGACGAGGAGTCGGGGTTGCTCACTTCAACGCCGTCCTTGCTCATGTACATGGCCGGGACGAGGCCCGTCAGCGAACCGTGGTCGTTATGCCAACCGCACCACGAGGAGACATCCGTCTGTGCATGTGTGACACACAGTCATCAGCGCTGGTTTCTTTACGACCATCGACCGTTCACGACGCCACGCATAAATATATACCTCATGAGTGGATTGACAGCTCTTCTCGCCACACTCGCCCGTGAACTCCTCGATGGGGAAGTAGTGAAGGGCACGACCCTTGGCGGTTCGGCTCTCCCGCACAATACGCTCGAGCTTACCCTCCTCGAACGCCGGACACTGCTTCTTGACAAAGGTGTCGCACTGTACGCCGTCGCCATCGATGGTGACGTGAGCAACGCGTACACATAATAGCGCACATGTGTGCAAGGTCCTCCTATCCAGCGAAAGAGAGAGAGAGAGAGAGCAGAGAGAAGGAAGTGACCCTACCTGTCTGGCAATGAGCACGCCCACATCGACGAGCAACTTGCCCATGTTCATGAAGCCATCTCGGAACTCAGGCATGTCCTTGGGCCAGATGTTGGGGTGGCAAAACGAAGGGTATCTGGGTAGAGAGGGGGGGGGGTGCGTGTGGTTAGCGACGCCTGAAAGTCAATCACACAACAAGCTTCGAACAAACACGGCGCGTGATGGGAGGGGTGCACTCACTTGGTGATGAGCTCCTCGTCATCAAATGGGCGGTCAAAGACGGGGTTGTTGTAGTAGGAGCCCTTGGAGTAGTCGGGCTTGCCCTCTAGCACTTCCTTGCCGTGGGACCAACCGAAGCTGTAGTGGCTCTCCGGGTGCTCTGTCTTCTTCTTCGCCTCCTCAGGCTGAGTGGCAAACCTGCATACACACACGAACGCGCACCAAGAGAGCTGAGCGGGAAGGGCGAGTGCACTGTCATGACACAACAAACTCTCGCCCAGGCAGTCGGCGTACTTGTGAATGAGAGGCAGCAGCTCGCTACGCAGCTTGGTGAAGTCGGGCACACCACGAACGGCGAGGATACCCAGGCCGTTGAAGCCGTAAGCTTCTTCGATGGCCGGCGACAGGTCGACCTAATTATCAAGATTAATAAAAACGGCCGTTTTTAATAATGTCGAAGGAAATAAACAATAATAATAATCTCATTGCGAATGAAATTAGCACGATTGAAAATGCTGTGGGCGATTATTGAAATGGAAACTCGTACGTTCCGCTGAGCGAGATCAGCATAGTCGAGCACAACCACGCGGCGGGGCTCCTTGCCGTCCACGGGGGCCTTCAGGTACTCCACGTTCTCCATCTCTGGTGGTGCTGTGTCGGGTGGGGTGTGCCGAGGGAACGGACCTGTACTACGACAGCCGCCCGCGCCCTGTGTTCTGCTCGACAAGGAGTTTGTGCTGGTGGGAAAAAGCCCATTTCCTAAACCCCGGTAATCGTCGGACGCTGATTGGACTATTTGCTATGCAAGTCATGGAAAACGGCTCTGGTTAGCAGAAAAAATGTCCTACGTTGAAATGTGGAAAGAAATGCTTGTTTTCTTTAGTGCCAGAAATTCATCTTGCTCGCGAAAAACACAAGATGAGCGAGGGCATTTGGAATTTGTACTTCCTGGCGTTCCTTGGCGTGTTGCTGGCCCTCTACTGGCTCCTCGCGCCCGGATATCGACCCTCCCGCGTCCAGACCGTGCGACGCAATGAAGCCTGAGCCGTGCACATTGCATTCGATGAAGCGCGAAGAATCTTCGGCCGACGATCCTCGCGAGGGCAAGAAACGATTCTTCCTTCGGCCTCTGGTCACAAAAACGGGAAAAATGCAAACGCCACCGTGGCACTTCCCCTGGGCCAACTTGGAGTTGTGCGTGCCTGCGTGCGTGCAGTTTGGAAGGGTAAGCGTGGGTGGGTGGGGGGGGAAGCAAAAGGGTGGGTGTGGACCGCTTGATGGCGAATCACGCGGTGTGTAGGGGGTATTGGGGTCCAGGAGGATCCTCGCCCTTGCGGACGAGGCGGTTTGTTGATGAAGCAGAGTTTGCTCTCTGCGTTAGGTTGGTGCTGAGACGCATGTCTATGCCGACAGCGCCCCAGCGTTCCACGAAGCAGTGTTGTAACACACAGCGATGTACTCGTTGTTGCTCAGATGAGACAAATCATCGGCTTGTCAGCTACCAGATAACGTATGTTGTCGAAGTAGCATGAACTCATCTTTGCAAGCAACGCCCACACCCAACCTTTGCTGGCACAGCACAGCACTGTTTGTTCAACGACCACGCCGAAAGCACCAGCATTGTGGGACGCATGCCAAAAATTCCTCGTTTGGGAAACCCCAAACAGTTTCAGTGATAGAGGTGTGCGGTTGTCGACTGGGCAGCAGCGAAGGTCTGCGCCTCGGCGTGGGCCCACAGGAGACAGGCGTCGAGCTCTTCCTCGCTCTTGCGCCGGCTCTCGGTGTCGCCCTTGTTGTCCCCGGTGCGAATGTCTTCAAACAGCTGCCACCATCTCTTGTGTCCGAGGATCAGCAACAGCGGCGGATCCTGTCAGAGCCAACAACATCCAGTTCTGATGATCAGCCAGCACTGAAAACGAGGCGAACCAGAGAGGATGACGCCGAACAACGGAAGGATTCCTGAACTCGTACCACGAAGTTGTACTCGTATCCTTGCTTGGGGTCGCGCCACTTGAAGTCATCGGCGTGGCGGCTAACAGCAAAGTGCAGGAAGTGCATCCCAAGCGCAAACACGTTGGTCTCTGCCTCTTCATCATCATCATCATCCTCTGGTTCTTCATCGTGGCTGAAGAAGGGCAGTTGAAACGTGGGCGTGAATCGAACGCCGCGGCTGATGTGCCCGGCGTGCTTGTTGAATGTTGTGCGGAAGTGGTGCTCCGCCATCGCCACGCCATTGAAGGAGGCATGCTCGCTAGTTCTGTTGTGCTGCTGGCGCTCCCTCAGGTACTCAACGCACCCCCGTGCATCGAGATAAGGGGCACCCACCAGCTGCAACTCGCGCCAGGCACACCGCGCGCATGTGAGGAAAGGGGTGAGCAGAGTCTGAGGAACAGTCAAGTGAGCGCTCACCTGGAAAGGTATGGTAGTTCCTCTGCCTTCACTACATTAAGGAAAAGACCATCAGGCGAACAGTACACTGAGAAAGCGAAAGGGAGCGAACGAAGCTAGATGTACGGGTTAGGGGGCGGCACCTGACATTCGTGGCCTCGAGAACGACAAAGGCGGGGAAAAAGAGAGACGAGTTCCAGCTGGGCATGTTGGGCGAGGCAAAGGGAAACGAAGAGGCATAACCAGAGCGCAACATTGTGCGCATGGAGTCCTTGCGTCGCAGGCCTTCGACCTTTATCACCGAATAGCGTACGTCTTGCAGCCCATCCATGCGTACGAACAGGTTTCCCAGCTCGCCAAGCGTTAGCCCATGCCTGATTGCCGTGTCGGTCGCAAACGTCGATCAGCTCGCTGGGCCTAATCGAGCTCGATTGGGAGGAAGAAGTGGAGTCGCACCTGAGCGGAATAGGATACCAGCCCACGAAGCTGTGCCACTTGGTGTCGAGTACATTACCCTCGACTCTGCGCCACTTTTGATCAGCGCCCTGCCAGGAGAGGCCCAGCGGATTGGGCCGATCGAGGACCACCACCCTCTTTCTGCAAGAGACAAAGAGAGAGAGAGAGAGAGAAAGTTACAATCAGAACCGGATCAGCAAGGCGAGCTAGAGATAGGAGCGCATGTAGGACCTACCCAGAGCGATTGGCAGCACGCAGGCATGCAGCCAGCGTGAGCATGAACGTGTATATGCGGCAACCGATATCAGGAAGGTCCACGACAAGGGTATCGACCTGCTCCATTTGCTCTGGGCTGGGCTCGCGCCGCTCAGAATACAAACTGTAGAGCGGTACTGACACATCCTCCAACTCTCCGGGCAGCTTGCTGCCGTAGAAAGTGTAACGTTCGTCTGGCGTCTCAACCATATTGTCCTGTTCGCACTGGCGGTACCCATGCTGGGGCCCGAACACCGCTGTCACCCTGCTTCCCTTCGCCTGCCTGCATGCTGCAAACACCTATCATCCAGAGGCCACCCACCGGGTGAGGTTCTTCATCGCGGTGCGCAGCATGAAGAAAAACGAAATAAAGAACGAAAGCGGCGAGGACAGGGAGTGGTACGACGTCGGTGGAGGGACGGCCGTCGAGGGTGGCGCAGGCCTGGTGGCTTACCACGCCCACGCGCCCGAGGTCGTCTGGGTCGCGGCAACAACACATGCACTGTTAGACCCCCCCCCCAACCACTCAGCTTCACAGTGCCCCTTCTACCTGGGAGAGACCGCGCACCGAAGAGAGAAGCGCAACGAGCTACCAGGTCGATGCCGCACAGCATGGCGGCTGCTCTTCTTCTTGCGCGCTGAAGGGGGCGAGAAGAGAAAAGAAGAAAGAAACGGAAAAAAAACACCTAATTATTCAACCGCTCACCTCTCCTAAGAAAGAGAGAGAGAGATGGATCAACAACAAGGCAGCCAGCAGTCCCCACAGCCACTGGCGTTTGATTTCGAAGCCATCCGCAAGGCGACAGAGGAGGGCATCCGAGCGGCCGAAGCGGAACACAACCAGCGGAGCGAGAACGATGCCACCCAGCTCGCATCAGCAGCTCGAGATGTAGCGTCGGCCATGCGCAACGCTCTAGCTCTCGACAAGGGACCCACGCAGTAGCCCTACTGCGCCAAGGTTCTGGTTCCAGAATGTGTGAGATGAAAAAGAAAAAAGATTTATGGCGGCACAAGCCGCTAGTTTGAGGCTCGTCGCAATAAAAATTGGTGAGGGTAGGTCTGCTCAAGACCTGGGGCCTCCCCGACCTCCTCGGCCACCACCTCGACGTCCGCCCATGGGGCCACGACCTCCGCCGCGGCCTCGTCCGCCACCACGACCTCCACCTCGTCCGCCTCCTCGACCTC
>CDFA01026185.1:84688-111434 GCA_000826305.1 Acanthamoeba healyi | reverse complement strand
GGTAGGCCATCTTGGCCTTGAGCGCGAACGGGATCTCCGGGATCAGCTCGTTGTGCAGCAACTGCAGTGTGTCGTGTCATGTGTGAGCGTGTGCGACAGAGTGAGTGAGTGAGATCACCAGGTGAAGAGGAGGAACAGCAGCGCAGAGCAGAGAAGGGAGCCATCGAACGAATGACGTACATCGAAGAGCGAGCCGAGAGCCATGTATTCCATGACGATGCACATCTTGGGCGCCTTGGTCGACGCTGCCATGAAGAGCACCACGTTGGGATGCCGCAGCGCTGTCATCACGCGCACCTCGTCCTTGAAGCTCTTCTCCATCTCCTTGGTGATCTTCTCCGACGCCATCACCTTGACCGCCACTTCGGTGCCCTTCCACGTCGCCTTGTGCACTTCTCCGTATCTGTCATGCCGTCTCATTGTGGTGAGACAAACAGCGTGCTGGATGGCCAAAGCTGGTCGAGCATACCCGCCGGCACCGAGCTGCTCGCCGATATCAAGCTCGTCGTAGCTGATCTCCCAGTCGTTCGAGTGGTTGCTCTTGCGGTGGATGACCACGATGAGCACCACGATCAGCCCCACCAACAGCGCCAACACGATTGCAGCCAGTGGTAGCACCACGCCTACACACACACACGCACACACACACACACACACACAAACTAAGCTTAGTTACCGGCACTCGTATGAAACACGTCAGTGTAGGCGCGGGTAAACGCGTACCTAGGGTGATTGGGAGGGTGGTGTCTGCCGACGATGCGCTGATGAAGCTTTCACAATACTGGCCCAGCCGCCCGACGTCGCACTTACACGCGTTGTCGACGCAGTCGCCGGCATTGGAGCACAACTGGCCGTCCGCTATGCAGTTGGCCACATGGCTCACTTGCCGCCCCTCGCACGTCAGGTTCTTAAGCTGAGTGAGGAACAGAGCCTTCAAGCTTGCTACGTCCTTGATGAGCACAAACTCCTGCCTGTTGGTGTGGCAGCAACCATCTCCATCAGACCATCGGCATCAAATGGAAGGAGGAAGACGTGCCTTTCAGCAGTGACGATCGCGGCTTCGGCTGTCTGGCCCCAGTAGAGGAGGGAGGCCAGAGCCGAGGCTTTGTCACAGTCATCCACGGAGTTATGGTGGTAGATAACTGAGGCTAAGGCTGTAATGGGCCAGCTGGAAACACTCGGCCCTGTGCACGCGCAACGAGGAGGTTAAGGTGTGAGAATGGCCGCCCAGGCGACTCGGGCGGGTTGCGGACGAACCAAGCAGGATGCTATTGAGGGTGCGGTTGGGGTTGGCCTGCCAATCCTCCAGAGCAGCGAGCACAGAGCTTGAGTCGGGAGCCACGACAACGCCCGCCACATTCTTCATTAATGCTGGCTTTACTTGCTGCGCCTGGTGTCGTGGGCGAAGACGGTCAGTGTTGGTCAGCTGGCGCAACCCAAGACTCTAGCCATTCTCTGCTGCGGTACCTGACGGATGTCGCTCACCGGCCAAAAGGCAAATGAGTAGGGAATCGTCCGTAGCGACGCAATCACGTCGAGCGGCACTACTATCGAGCGGTTGTTGGCTGCGCTCTGCACCGGGAACGACACCAGCGAGCCTGCTCCCACCTGCAGCATGTGATCACAACGTTAAAGAACCGTTCGTTAAGTCAGAGAGCGCGGGCGAAGCAGCGCATTGTGCTGCGTGATGGGCACGCACCCGAGCAGCAAAGTCTGGCACCATGGCGTCGAGCACCGTTGTGAACAAGTTGGTCAGCCCGGTGGCGGACGACTGCGTGATGACGATGATAGGGCGCGATGGCAGTGCGGCGGCCACCTCCGGCGAGTTGAGGTTCTTGATGCGCGTGTCGTTCCACAGCGTGATCTCATTGAGGTATACTCTCGCAATGGTGTCAAAGTCGAGCACCAGGGTGAGTCCGGCCAGTTCAGGGATGTTGTATCCTGTCGTACCCGAAGTCACACGTGAGTCCTATCAGCCCGTCATAGGCGCATAGCATCACATTGACAAGCAAGACGGCGCACCTGGCGCAATGGCGTAGGCGGCCACTGGCATGAGAGCTGCATCGCCCATCTGGCTGTACCATGCGTCCGACAGGCCGTCGTCCACCACGCCAAAGTTGACGTCGTGCGTGCTCAACTGCTGCCGAGCATTGTCCGACGTGCCTTGATAGTACTTCATCCTCGTCTCCAGCGACGACCACCCGACGCCCCACGACGTGAAAAGCGACGACGGTGGACCCAACCCGACGAGGTAGGCTGTCGAATAGGCCTGCTGGCCGTTGCACTGCACCGTGTTGAGCAGGCCCACCAGTCGTTTGCGCAGGCTCACGTCCAACGGTGCCACGTTGATCTTGATTGCTTCTTGGCTCGCTCTGTTGCGTGAATTGATCAGTTGGGCTGCCAGTGCCAGAGAAGGGGAAGGGCAGCGCACGCGTCATTGGTTTGCAACCAGGCCACGAAGGCCAAGAGCTCCTGGATCGACGTGCAGTCGATCGTCGTCACGTTCTCCTTGAGCGACATATAGCTCATGTACGTGATCGGCCACGATCCGTTGCCCGGCGCGTCCACGATGTCGATTGTGAAGTTGCTCGCCCCGTACTGCGTCCCAAAGTCGGCCATGGCTGATTGCACTGAATCCACCGACGGCTGCACGAGCCTGCCAGCCTTGTTGATCATGTTCATCCACTTGAACGGCGACGACACCGCGTCGGCATAGCTCAGAAACGTCATGCTGTTGCTGTTGGCCTATGTACCGGAATTCATCAGCACCATCACGACCTGCCAGCGAGTGAGCACACTGTACCTTGAGCCAGCTCAAGCGAGCAGCGGTCGAGCTGCCAGCAGAGACTCGCTGCGCAGGCGGCATCCCGGCCCACGTCCGGTTGGCCGCTGCCAGCGCGGCCTTGAACTCGGGACTGAAGCTCTCCAGCGCCAGCTTGAGCACCTCGACCAGCGAGATGGCCGTGTTTTCGTTCAGCCCGATCGTAATCAGCGCGTTGGGCAGCTTGTTGGCGATGGTCGGGTTGAGTGTCTTGAGGCGCTGGTCGTTCCAGTGAGTGACATTGCCGAGCCAGATCAGGCCCAGCGTCTCCCTGTCCACCACCTGTGCAGCCCAGTGTTACCCAACCACCACCAACCGTCACAGGGAGAGCAAGGGGTGAATGCAGAGTCGAGGGGAGGGGGAGGGTACGATGCTGGGGTCGGTGGAGTTGAGGGCGGTGATGTTGTAGGCCATGACGATGGCCTGTCCGACGAGCGGCAGCTGGGCGAGGCCGCCGTACTGGGCTGAGAGCGCAGGCGACAGGCCCCTGTCCATCACCAGGAAGTCCTGTACGCGCACAAATCGTTCAGCATTCCATTTCTTAAAATAAAAATAAATAAAAACATTGCGCGTAGTGGGGGGGGGGCGTGTACAGCATTGCCTTGGGAGTAGGCGGTGAAGGCCGGCGTGATGCCCACACCCGAATACGTTATGCTGCAGCGCGGCCATCCATCGTGCAGTTAGAATCCAATTTTCGTAAATTCGATTTCGAATTCGATTACCTCTGGTCTACAAGCACGCAAAATTTGAGAAATGAAGAATTCATAATATTTGAGCTAGGGCGGACACATACCTTACGTCGTCGCGGATGAAGAGGTACGCCGGCGTCCACTTGGTGAAGACGGAGACGACATTGGGCGATCCGGCGCCGTACAGCTGCACGCTCGAGGCTTGGGACACTTCACGTGAGGCAAGAGAGAGGGCGAAAGGGACAGACAATGAGCTTGACCGTCACGGCGAGAGAGGCAACACAACATGAACACAGAAGAGATGGTACCAGTGTGCAGCACCAGCAGTACCAGGCAAAGTTGTTGGAGCGGCTGTGCACCAGCCATATCAGTGTGAGGTAGGTTTGAGTGTGTGGGACTGATTGAGAGAAAGGTGACTCGTTTGAGTGTGGGTGGTGTGAAGAGCGTTGAAGAGAGAATCCTGCCTGGCGTCAACGTTGTGTCACCTGGATGGGCGCCCAGTGAGACATCAACCACTCACCAGAAAGAAAGAAGAGAGTTGCCTGGTTTCGTGTGCTTACCACAGCTCACACGTGTGCTAGCTGGAGTGGTGGAGCTTGCGATCTGTGCCGCTTGTAATAACATTTACCAAAAGGAGACAGTGCTGAACTATATCTAGCATGGTTTCGAGATTGCATGCTAACAGACATGGCAACGCCAAGGAAACCAGATAGCCACCTCCTTCGATCTTAGCTCTCAGACCTTCTCCTCATCCAACGCCACCAGACTCACCCAAACCACCCAGACTCGACTTATTTTTGCTTCTGCACGCGGAACCAGCACAAACTACACCGCCCCACGTGCAAGAGGTTGTGAACAAGCAGAATGACAACATCCCCCTCCCAGTCAGTCGTTACGTCCCTTCTCGATCAAAGATACGCATGTGTGTGGTGCTGTGCGTCTCCCCTCTGGAATGCGTTTATTACACTGGAATGCGTTTATTACTCTGGAATGTGTAGGAGCTCTGGAATGTGTGGTATATGGGCCGTGGCCTGACTGGGCAGAGCTGGGGCGACGCAATCTCGAGGCTAACACGAAACTCGAGGCAATATGAGAAGACGAAGACGAGTCGAAGATGGAGGACAAGAAGGAGGAGGTGCGGGTGTCAAGTGTGGGGTCCACGACCAGAGGCACGGCGGACGAGCGCAAACGGGCGCAGGACGAGCGGCTCAGGGCTGCCCTGGTCGAGCGCGACAGGTTCCGCAAGGCCGTCATCATGGCGCTCATGTTCGCAGAGCAGCAGGCGGAACCGGCGCAGGGCGGGACGCAACAACCGCCAGCAGACGACGACAAGGCAAAGGAAGAGGAGGAAGAGAAGGACGAGGAGGAGAAGAACGAAAGCAAAGAAGACCATCGCTTGAACTTCGTTGCCCCAGCTGCAGGGCCGCCGCCCAAGCGCGCGGCCCCGCCACCGCCTCCTCGCTCGGCCAAGTCGCTGCAGGCGCCAACGCCAACGCCCGAGCCGACAGCAGCCCAGGAGGCTGAGGCCACCGCGCCGGTGGCTGTGGCGACGACGTCGGCCGATGACAAGAAGTCTTGTGACGGCAGCGGCGACGACGCGGCGCCGGTCGTAACTGCTCCGCGTGTGTCGTGGCTGGCATCGACGCCTTCCACGCCGCTGCTCGCAGTGCCACCAGGAGCCAGCTCCTTCTCGCCGTCGTCGCCGCGGTCGCCACGCTCGCCACGCCTCGCGCAGCAGCATCAGCAGCTCTCTCCGCGGTCGTTCTCGCCGTCGTCGCCGCCGCTCTCCACATCGCCGTCCGGCCCGGGGCTGGTGAAGCCGTTCACGCTGTCGACGCCCGCAGCCGAGCCGCCCGCCTCGCACTCACTCAAGACGCTGCCGCCCATCATCGGCAAACGCAAGTGATTGCCGCACAGCACCAAGCAGCGGAGCGGAGCGGAGCAGAGGGAGAGAGAAGAGCGAAGGAGCGTTGTTCGTCACTGTAATATATCGAGCTAAACGATGAACCAGAGGGCTGTGAGGATTGTCTCGTCTCAAGCAAGCAGGAAGCGAGGCACGGGGGAAGCAGATCGATCACGTCACGTCTGCGACGATTCCCGTCCCTTCTCGTGTTGATGAACGCCGCCTGGCGCGACTTTGTCGTCTGCCGGCTTATCGCTCGCGATGTCAGGGCTGGCGTACTGGCACGCCTCCTGCATGCCTGAGTCGCACGCTCGCTTGAAGTAGCTCACTGCGAGGGCAGCGCGAGACACGAGGATGAGTCGCACTCGCGCGCGCGCACTCAAGGCAGGCGGTGAAAGGCGCGCACCTTGCTTGGTCATCACGCCCAGGTTGAAGCAAGCGTCCAAGACCGGTTTGTCAGTGTCCGTGCACGCTCGGTGATACACCTGTAGGCTCACACGAGCGGTGAGGTCATGCCCTGCGCACGCACGCACAATGCCAGCGGTCGGGCGGAGGTGGCGCGCGTGCCTTGATGGCGAGGGGCTCATCCCTGGGACAGCCGATGCCGTGCTGGAAGAGATAGCCGAGGTTGAAGCAGCCGTCAGACGAGCCCGCTTCGCACGCCAGCGAGAAGAAGTACGCCGACTCCCTCGCGTTCTCCCGTCCAGTTCCTGCAGGCCTCGGGTCAGATCAGAGGATCACACGACTGACCAAGAGAGAGAGAGAGAGTGTGTGTATGTGCGCGCGCGCTCACGAACCGATCATCTGCTTGCGATAGAGCTGCGCGAGGTTGTAGCAAGCGTCGGCGTGACCCTTGGTGCAGGCACGACGGAGAAAGTCTGCAGCTCGGGTCACGTTTCGTTCACCGTCCATCATCCCCGTCATCGACAGCACGCCTGATGGTTGTTGCGTGCGGCGTGCGGCGTGCGCCGTGGTGTAGTGTCAGTCGCGGCGTCTCTTTTGGTGTCGCATGCCACGTGCAGGAGGACTGGTGCTGGTGCGTGTGGTACCGAGATTGTAGCAGCTGGCAGCGTCGTCCTGCTCGCAGGCACTCTGCAAGCGATCCGTCTTCGCTCGCGTGAACAGCGCGCATGCCGGCAGGTACCTGGCTTTGCTGCATCCTCGCTGGTTCAACGTCCACCACCCCCACCACAGCCACACACAGCCATCATCGATGTGGTGTCAGCAGCTGACACGCTTCATCACTTCATCGCCGTCACCCAACATCGTGAGACGAACCTTCCACCACTCCTGATCGCCAGTGAGCCAGCCAGCTGCCACACACGCCTCGCCTGATGTGTGTGCGCGCACACACGCGCACACGCGCATGTGAGTAGTGCGTGCGCGCTCAGCAGAGCAAACAAGACGACGTAGACGTACCCTCGGCGCCGGCGTCGTCCGTGCAGGCCCGCTTCGCGTACTTGGCCGCCTTCTTGTCGTTGGGCAGCGGCGGCGCCTGCTGGCGCTGGTGCGTCGCCGCGACCTCTGCCTCCACCTCGTTGTCGCCCTCGACGGCGGCGGCGTTCGCGTCCGCGCTTGGAGATGACGGCCTCCGGAGCGATTTCGACGATTGATCAGAGGCTGATGGAGCGGAGCGCTTGACGTAGTGGAGGAGGGCGACGCGCCAGCAGCTGCCGGCGTCTCCGTCGCGGCACTCGCGCTTCCACGCCGCTCTCGCCTCGCCCTGCGGCCGCCCCAGCTCTTCCTCCTCCACCTTTGCCTCCATCTTAGCTGATTAAAGTATTGAAAAAAAAAATTGTTTATTATAGATCTAAAATAAAAAAACAAACAAACAAAACCACATTACAAGATAATGTCCAGATAAATTTTTTGGACGAGAAGAATTTGTTATAGAATTTTTGTTATTTTTCATTTTTATTTTTGGATGAATAAATAAATTAAATGGTGGGCGCTGGCGGAGGCGGACATTGGCGCTTGATAACGGCGACCTCGTCGGGGGTGAGGTGGCGCCAGCTGCCGGGGGCGGTCACGCCGGCCATGCCGAGAGAGCCCAGGCGCACGCGGATGAGCCGGCGCACGATGAGCGCGCGATCGCTGCACACCCGCACCATCCGCCGGATCTGTCGGTTCTTGCCCTCGCGCAGCACTATCCGGAACCACTTGGTCCCACCACCACCACCATCACCATCCTTCTCCTGCTCGTGCTCCTGCTCTTGGTCCTCCTCTCCTTGATCCTCGCGAGTCTCGTCGCCATCTCCTTGCTCGTCCTCGCCGTGGCATTCGTCGCTCATCCTGCGCTTCTTGTCGGATGATGATGATGTGGCGGTGTGGCCTGCCTCGCCTCGCTTTCGCTTCTTCTCGTCCGCCCCTGCCGCCTCGACCTCCTCTTCACACGGACATCCACCCTCTTCGTCCCCATCTTCGTCCTCGTCCTCATCCTCGTCTTCGTCGTCGTGTTCGTCCTCGTCTTCGCCCTTCTTCGTGACAATCTTCTTCCTCTCCTGCTTGCGCCTTCGCACGTCGTGCCTCCGCTCCTTCCTCGTCTTCTTCTTGCGCTGATTGACGCTCAGATGATCAGTCGTCTCGTTCGCCTCCTCCTCGCCATCGCCGTCGTCACGGTACGACGCTCGTTCGCTGCTGTCGGGTCGCATGATGGGTTCCACCGCGACCGGCGGCAGAATGGCCACCGTGCCCCGCCTGATCGCTTCGCCTCGTCGCATGCGGGCCAGGAAGCCATCATCACCGCCATCGCTCGTCGTCACCATCGTCATCTCTGTCTCGAGCAACGTCTTCTCCGTCTGACTCGTCACTTCGGTCGTCGTCTTCGTCGTCGTCGTGGCGGCGGCGGCGGCGGCGGCGGCGGGATGGAATGGGCGGTTGAGAAGCACCTCGTACTCCTTCTCGTAGCTGCCGCCGCTCTGCATGAGCGGGTTGACGATGGGGCTGTCGTTGGTAAGCAGCAGGAGGCCCTCCGAGTCCTTGTCGAGCCTGCCCACCGAGATCAGCTGGTGCTTGGCGTGCGACGGGAACGCCGTGCGCGAGAACGAAGTCGACGGCGATGGTGACGAGGACGAAGACGATGAAGGCGGCGCGCGGTCAATCATGTTGACCCAGCTGCAGGCGATGCGAGGGTTGGTCGTGCACTCCACGCCACGGGGCTTGTGGTAGAGCATGTAGTAGAGCTCCTTCTCGCCTCGCGCTGTCGCGACCTCAGCCACAGCCACAGCGGCGCTCGTTGGCGTTGGAGCTGGGGCTGGTGTTGGTGTTGGTGCGGTCGATACGACCACGCGGCGCCGGTGGTGAGGCCGCGGTTCAGCCTCTCCGCTCTCCGCCATCGCAGAGACGCCGTCGCCGTCGCCGCTGCGATTTAGTTCGATCGCCGCACGATCGCGATTGCGCAGATTAATCTCGAGCTGGTCCATCAAGACCTCGACCAGCGACGGCCCCAGCTCGCCTAGAGATGCAGAGGAAGGGGTAGAGGAAGAGGAGGCGGGTGGAGGGGAAGAGTCGACGTTGGCGACGCGCACCTGGGTCGAGAAGTTGGCCACCTGCGAATCGACCCACACGCGGCCCTCTGCGATCCATCTCTTGGCGCACTGCCTCGAGCACACCCCGCGCGACGTCAGCCACTTGGTGATCACCATCGTCGACGGCGTCGTCGCTCTCGTCCCCTCCATACCCGCCTAAATCGATTATTTTTTTAAAAATAAAAACAAATGGAAAAGTAATCATTTGGGACAGAAACGAGCAGGCACGGTCATTTCTAACCGTGTGTAGACAAAACAAAACCATTTTGTCGACGGATGACTGAAGGGACTGACGCTGCGGGATTGCTAAGTGTATTGTTGTTGATGGTGACGGTGATGGTGATGGTGATGGTGGCGATGATGGTGGTGAAGAGGAAAGAGGTGGTGACAAAAGCATGGGGGGTGAGAGGGAGTGTGAGGGGAAGAGAAGCGGTTTGAGGAGTATGTGGCACTGGATGTGCGTGTGGGTGCTGGCTGCTGGTCTGCGATCAAGGGCAGAAGGGGATGTTGATCTGACCGCCGCCAGAGCCGCGCAGAGTCCGAGCGACGACCTGACCCAGCACGAGGCCGTTCTGGAGGGTCACGTCCGAGTTGGGCGCCAGCAGGATACCTGTATGTGTACACACCAGCGACCGCCGTGAGCATTCAACGCTCCATCTACACATGTGCGTTGCAAGCTTGGACGTACCGGGGAACTGGAAGCCCTGGATAACGACAAGGTTGGCCTCGCATATGTTCCAGACGATCGAGGTGAGCGGTACGGCTCCGACGTCGACAAAGAAGTTGGAGAATGTCGCCGTCGCGTTGCCCACGACGTTGATGACGACCTCGTTGACCGTGCTGCGGTCAAAGTCGATCAGGCGCATGCCGGTGGCGCGGCCGAGGTCGCTGGCCTGCACGGTGAATGACTCGTTGGCCGCGCCGGTCGCCCTCAGCGTGATCGCGCCAAAGTCGGCCACCTCGGCGGCAGTCGCGCTCGTGTTGGCGGCGCTGCACAGGCTCTGGCTGGTGTTCCTCAGTTGCTCTCCGGCGAGGGTGAAGTTGACACCGCTGCGTCCGGTCAAGTTACCGACCTAGAATTCATGTGTGATGACAGGTCAGCTGATGGCGAGATCAAGAGGTAACGACGACGACGCGAGGACCGAGTACGTACCACGAGACCGCCGTTGAGGAACGAGGGCAGGTTGACGATCTCCGAGTCCTCAGACGCGAGCAGGTTGCCGCAAAACAGCAGGCCGTTGGTGAAGTCGACCACGCCGGGTCCCTGCGCGATAATCCCATAGCCAGCGGACTGGGCGGCGTCGCACGCGACGCGCTGGTTGACTCCGAAGCTGCGAAGGCGCAGGCCGCCGGCCACGGCGACCCCGCTCTCAAAGTCGCCGTTCATCATGTCGAGCGACGTGGCGTTGGACGACGCATTGGCCTCTCCTCCGAGGACGAACGCGCTGTACAGGCTGATCACATCGGCCAGGCGAGCGTTGGGCGGGCACGTGGGGACGGGGCTCGAGGGAGGAGGAGGAGGAGAAGAAGCGGCAGGCGAGCCGACGACGACGGGCGCCGACGACGCCGATGCGGAGGGAGAGGCGGAGGCAGATGGCGACTCTGAGGGAGAAGCCGATGCGGAAGGCGAAGCCGAGGCGCTGGCCGAGGGCGAAGCCGATGCAGAAGCGGAAGCGGAAGCGCTGGCTGAAGGCGAAGCAGAGGCCGAAGCAGAGGCTGAAGGCGAAGCAGCGGCAGAGGCCGAAGCAGAGGGCGAAGCAGCGGCAGAGGCCGAGGGCTTGGCGGGCGAGGCCGATGCTGATGCCGAAGGCTTGGCGGGCGAAGCTGAAGCCGAAGCCGACGGCTTGGCAGGCGAAGCGGAGGCCGACGCTGAGGGCTTAGCCGGCGAGGCGGACGCTGATGCCGAGGGCTTGGCGGGCGAGGCCGATGCCGAAGCCGAGGGCTTGGCAGGCGAGGCTGATGCTGATGCCGAGGGCTTGGCGGGCGAAGCCGATGCCGACGCCGAGGGCTTGGCAGGCGAAGCCGATGCTGATGCCGAGGGCTTGGCAGGCGAAGCCGACGCAGACGCCGAAGGCTTAACAGGAGAAGCCGACGCCGAGGCTGAGGGCTTGGCAGGCGAAGCCGACGCTGACTCAGAGGGCTTGGGAGACGATGAAGCTGACGGCATCGGAGAAGCCACGATGGACGGCGAGGGCGATTCCTTGACGGGCGAAGGAGACTCCTTGACGGGTGAAGGCGACTCCTTGACAGGCGACGATGATGGTTGGCTCTCGCCGCCGGCAGAGACGCCGACCGCCAACAGGCAGCACAGGAGGGCAACGCTGATCCAGAGCTTCATGATGGAGGAGCAGTAGCACTGGGTCGGTACTAGGAGGAGTAGGGGGTTGTGAGTGTGTTGCGTTGTGTTGCTGATGAGCGAACAGCTGCAGCCCGGGCGTAGGTCCATTTAACCCAGCCCACGACCAATCATCGCGTCGCAGTGCCTCTCGCTCTTGCGTCCCAGTTGGGGTGGAATCTCTGCCGCGACGCACGAGACCTCTACGTAGAGCCCGGGATCATCATCGCCAGCCTCCTTGCTGCATCGCCTTAGGTGACACCTGCTCGCACGTCCATTGGCGCGCACGAGGGTGAGCACGAGAATTCGACCGTTTCAAGCCACGCCAGCCTCTGGCCCTGTAGTTTGGGCAGTAACATAAACTTAAGTTAATATTTTTAAACTAAGATTTTTGAAAAAGAAATCTGCAACCACAGTGCCAATGTCTCCTGGATGTACCCAAGGAGAGGGGGGGGGTACAAGCGTGTGGCTTGCTCGCAACGCCGTCTTGCCAGGCGTGAGAAAATTGTGCAAAGGAAAATTTTGTATTTCTTTCCACGCCAAAGAAGAAAATCACTATTTTATTGCCACAGGACAACGTTGAGAATACGTGATCGCAGCTTGGCGTAGAGATCACGACGATGCTGGAGCTGGTGCGTTGTACACATGTGACTCACACCTGCTGACACATGGACTCGCTGTCAGGCCTGCCGATGATGGAGGCCTGGCTAGAGTGCTCAGTCCTCATTGTGACGTCCCCGGACCGACTCTGGTGTGACCGACAAAGTTGAGATTGCATCTGATGTCTTTGACCACACGGCGGCGCATGTGGTCTCATTGCAAATTTGATCTCATCAGTGACAGAGCAGCTCTGGATACGGCCTTGGTTGCCTACTTTGGCTAGCCAACTACTGTGAGAGGATGGAGACCACGCCTGAGCTGCCAAGCACGACAAGTCACGAGACGTCTGGGACTAATTGAGGGCCTGGTGGATTCAACCGAGTGTGCCATCTGTTCCTAACAAGGAAGGGAAGATGGTCATGACTGACGCTTCTAATGTGGGCTCTCTAACAAGCGAGTCACAAACCTCTGTTCGCCTGGGTTTCGGCCAAGTCCGAGCCAACTGGCCCCGGTCGCCTGTATTTATGTGGTTAGTGGTGCATCGGCCTGCATTCACACAAATCCTCATTCGCACGCTTCCCAGTCTCACCATCACCATGCACAGACCCATCCTCGCGCTCCTGTTCCTTGGCCTGATCGCAGGTGCCTTTGCTGGAACAACCGGTACGCTCCCTACTCTTATGCAGCCCATGTCGTGCGGTGCAATCAGCAAAGATAATCGTGATCTGATCCTCGCGTCACTCGCTGCCCACAGGCGATGGCACAGTGGTAGTCGCAACGACTGCAGACACCACGAAGGGCACCGCCATCGTGGGAAGCACGGCAACCACTACAGCAACAGATCAGGTACCTTGTCCATTCATTCTCGTGGAATAGTGATTACCTTGACTTTGTGCCCCATCGTGTGTGCGATCATCAACGACTAACTGGTCATGTTGTTTCAGTCTCTCCTGTTCACCTACAGCTCCGCATCGTCCATCAGTCCCTTCTGGATCCACGTGGTCTGAAGTCCTTCTGCCACGCCCCGATCGGAATAACTTAGAAACTTCTGATTTTGTCCCGAAATCATGCGTAAAAACCAAGAATTTGAGAAATGAAGAAAAAGAATTAAGATCAGTTTTCGTTCGTTGAGCGCCAGAGATGGACGTGCAGACGGCAGCAGGGCAGCTGGCGGTCAACGTCCTGGTGGCCACTCCCGCGCGCATCCTCTTTGAGCGAGCCGCACGCGCGCACGCGGGGAATGCGCTCTCTAGAGGCGCGAGCAATCTGCGGAGCCGGCTGGCCGATGGCTTTGCCGGCTACGACAAATTTCGCGGGGGACGATCGACGTTCCTCGCCCCCGTCACCTCCATCTGGAGCGTTCTCACGGGTGATGGCGACGAGCCCGCCAACGGACTGCTGCATGTAGCGCACGCCAGCCTGTGGACGCTCAGCGTCCCCTTCATCCAGGCCTCGGTGATCGAATCCGCCAAAGGTTCGTTTTTCCTCGAGGCCCTAGCTGCCCAAATAATTTAGTAAAAATAAATATAAAATACTTATAAATAAAACCATTTTTATTCTCATTTTTACTAATTTTTTGAAATTATTTGCCATTTTTGTGGGCTAAGTAACTAATATTTCTAATTTTTTTTTAAAAATAAAGATTATCTCTTCGTGGGCTACACGCTGTACGGGCGCGTGCGGCAGGCCCTCAACCCCGACTTCCGGCCGTACCTCTTGGCCGAGATCATCCGGCCAGTCACCTTTGCTGCCTGCACAGTCGCCTACGCGGTACGCCGAGTGCACACTCACACCCACACCCGATGACTCTCTCCTCTTACCAGCTGGAGCTTGTGCGTGTGCGTGTGCGTGCGTGTGGCGTGTGCGGTGGTGCGTATGCGTGAGTTCAGGCGAGCTTCCCGTTCTTCTTGTGCGCGTACGGCGTGCGAAGCAACAAGCCCGAGCACTGGAACAAGATACCGGCGTCGTTCCTGCCCACGCGTAAGAAGGCCATCCCACTCACGGCCATCCCTCTCTTCATCCTGCTCGCCCACCTCAACTCCTTCATGTTCTCCTCCGTGGGAGGCATGCGCGACCTTCTCTTCCGACTGCGCGCGCGGCTGTTCCCTTCGACCGTGAGCCACCAGTCGCCATCCCCGCACACGCAGCGGCTCCTACGCCACGTAGATGACGTGCTCCTGTGTCTGGCCACCAGCGGTTCGTTACCTCTCTCCTCTCCTCCCTCCTCTCTGCTCGCCTGCTCGCCTCCGACGCCACCGTCAGCGCGACGACGCTGCTAGCTTGGACTCCTAGCGGCTCGTTACTGGCTCGTTACACCTACTTGCGTCTCACCTCTTAACGCTCCTCCTCCTCGTTGCCTGCCTCTATATGGGCACACACACCACACACACAGTCGTTGTGGTTCCACTCGAGGTCCTGCTGTGCACGATGCTCTCGACGCGCGGGGGGCTGGTCTCCTCCGCTGAAGCCATCTGGAGGGAGAAGGGCCTCGGCGGCTTCTTCAGCGGCTTGGGCTGGTTCCTCCTCGCACAGTACCTCACCGGTGCCGCCGCCTAGGGCACCACCTGTCTGCCACACCGCCACCACCACCACCTCCAGGTGCTGAGCTCTCTCTGATCTATGATGACGTATACGAACTACAGGATCCACAACTTCACCACGACCACCGCCCCACAGCCCACACACACGTGTGTGGCCGGTCTCGTCACCTGGCCACGAAAACAGGAGCACGTTCGCTTCAGGTGATGAGGCGAGGAGGGGCGCAAGGGTCGCGTGACCTATTTCGAGCCTCATGAGGGCCGAGCTGGGACCTGAGCCCAGGTCGAGCGATGGGCTCCTGGCGACGACTGAAGCGAGCGCCCACAGCACGATCAGATCTGCACACCACCAGATGCCAGATGTGCACCGCGGTGGGTCCAAAGGACACCGGAGCTGTGTGGGTGCTCGAGCTCTGTTGGTGAGCGTGGAGAGCTGGTGGCAGCGCTTATCGGTACGTCTCGGGCACCAAGCGAAAACCGAGGGTACGTGTGCGACCCCTTACATGGTGAAAATGTCAACTATTGTGACATTTCATTGCGTTTCCGCCTGAATTTAAGTTACGCTTTAGCGACGTTGAGGTGTAACCACCCTAGGTTTGAATTCTGATTGGGTCAAGCGTGGTCGCCTGAGTGATCTAAGTGTTCTCTTGGGAACCGAGGACGTGGATTCCAGCTCCCGTACATCTCCTCCTTCCTTATGTGGAGGTTGGTCGTGCTATAAGTTCGGTGGCAACCCAACAACCCAACTTCCTCACCAACCTTCATCCAGAGCACACGGTCGCACAAGAACCAAGTCCACTAGCACAGCCTTCCCTCTCAGCTGTTAGCCACTCTCTGCCTGCTTCACTACCCCTTCCACACACACACACACACACTTCGTCTCTCTGCTCCAATAGCCGAGATGACGATGACCGCAACGAGACTCAGCTTGCTGTCTAACAGCTTCACCTCGATCGACACACGTATGCCGCCGATGGAACGCTACCGCTCGATACCGCTTCGCGACTGGTCCAAGTCAGAGGTGAGCGCCTGGCTCGAGTCGATCGACCTCAAGGAGTACAGCCGCGCCTTTGCCAAGCACGGCGTGCGCGGCGAACGGCTGGTGGCGCTCACGCGAGAAGAGCTTCACGCCATGAGCGTGACCAAGGTGGGGCACGTCAAGAAGATCCTGTCTTGGATCCGCGACGCGCACGCGCTCCACGGCGGCTTCGCTCCTTCGGCTCTCGGCGCCACGACCACCACAACAACC
Organism: Acanthamoeba healyi; assembly: GCA_000826305.1. Taxonomy (NCBI): domain Eukaryota; phylum Discosea; order Longamoebia; family Acanthamoebidae; genus Acanthamoeba; species Acanthamoeba healyi. The sequence continues at coordinate 95,773 of CDFA01026185.1, read as the reverse complement.
TCGACTTCGTCTTCGTCTTCGTCCGTACCGACCTCTCCGGCCAAGCTGCTGTCCACGATAGTGAGGCGGAACAGCTTCGGAGGACCGCATGACGAGCCCACGCCCTCGTTCCTTCAGTCAATGTCGCGCCTGGCCCTGCCATTGCGACACACTTCGTCTTCGCCGTCATCTCCAACATCGACTTCGAGCGAGCCTTCGCTGTCGCCTCGACGCGGTCATCGATCCACGCTGCTGTCTGGTCAGACGGCCGCCGTGTCGCAGCTACGCCGCACACCGACGGACACCGCCGGCGCCACTCTCGCCCACCGACGAAAGTCTAGGTCGGTGTCGGTCTCGGACGAGCGCTCGCCACAGCAGTTCTACGATCTGTCCACGTCCTCTGACGAGGACAGCTGCTCGTCGTTGACGTTCTTCACCCCCGAGGCGTCGGGCGAGGGCCTCACCATCAGCATGGAGGAACTGGCCACGCACATGCGCAGAAGCGGAACGCGGTGTCGAGGACGCAGCGTCAGCGACGGCAAGGCCACCTACGCCCGGCTGTATCCATCGGTCTACATCTGGGTGAAGCTGGTGTACGAGGACGACGTCACCATCATGCGCTTCAAGCGCAAGAGGTTCACCGTCAAGCATCTGCAGCGCGAGATCGTGCGCATCCACGAGCATAAGCTGAGGCTCAAGTGGGTCGATTCCGAGGGCGACTGCATCGAGATCAAGACGACCGAGTTCCTTAGCTATGCCCTCCAAGACTGGCAGCGCCACTTTGACCAAGGCAGCCAGCGGATGATTCGGATCGAGGCCTTCAAGCGAGACTGACCCGCTCCACTCCCCTGTAGACTAACCCTCCTTTTGTACAAATGCATTCTCAAATTGCATCATTGCCTACGCACAAAGCCTGGAACAGCACGGCTTGCACTTCTATCTACCTAGCGACACTAAGCTGGAGTGAAGGAGTTCGCCCGGTAAAGACCGCCCCAGGGATCGAGTTCCCAACACAGAATTTGGTGACACACATTAGGAGACTTATTGAGGCAAGGATTCCGTGGTGCAACGGTAGCACGCAAGCCTAACACGCTTGAGGTCGCGAGATCAACACTCGCCGGAATCATTTTTTTTCCCTCTAATCTCGCGAGTAAGACCGCCACAGGTCGCCGGCAGTGCTGAAGAGGATAGATAATATGATATTGTTGGAACAGGGCCAACTGGACCAAAAGTGCCTAGACAACTTTTGGTGTTGTGTGCTGGGTAGCCATTGCTACTCCAACAGATATTTACTTTGCCCACAGGCTGAAATCAGCCCAACTGCCACTGCCAGGCTTGGGCCAAAGCTTCCGTGCTGGCATGAAATGGGATGCAAAGATCTCTAAGATTGCGCACTACAATGTGACTCAAGAGGCGTTGAGCACGCAGCTGGGATAGTATAGTGGTAGTACATTGGTTTGTGGTACCAACAACCCGGGTTCAATTCCCGGTCCTGGCAACTGTTCTTTTTCTAGAAATAGAAAAAGAAATGAAAATTTATTATCCACAACACCAAAGAAAAAAGTCCGTCCCTGGAGGGTATGTGTGATGGTAGGGCATACACCAGAGAATGTGGGGATTTGATGAGTGAGACCATGATGTCAGATTCACAGTGACTGCAAGACTGTAACAAGATGTCTGCTGAGTGGATAAGTCAATCTTTATCCAACTTGCACTTTGGCATTTGCCATTCACATACCCCAGCACCATGGTATTAAGTGGTATACAATGCTCCGACCACGTAAGCTAATAGGTACAATTAAAAAGAATGCAATTAGCGAGATAAAATGACTCCGGCTAGTGTTGATCTCGCGACCTCAAGCGTGTTAGGCTTGCGTGCTACCGTTGCACCACGGAATCCTTGGTATATTCTCCATGTTTGTGCCTTATTTCTCTGGCGGTATTTGAACAAGAAAGAGATTCCATTCGTTAGAAGTCTTAGTTTATCACCGGCACGTACTCACACACGTAGAAACAGGACCAGCAGTAAACACTCAGATCAAGCAGTGACGGTGACGGTGTTGCCTCCCTCGTCTCACACCTCTCTTCTCTCAGAGCGAGCTCGCGTGCTTCTCGAAGGACTGGGCGAACGCTTGGCCGATTTCCTCAATCATGTCGGACACGATCGCCGAGCGGCCCTTCTTCTCGAAGGCGGCCTCGTTGACCTGCCTCGTCATCAGGCAGCCCGCGTAGCCGGCCAGCACGTTGGGAGGGTACTTGAGCGAATCCCTGAGCGGCACCACACAGAGGAAGAAGAAGAGACGGATGGGTGAGACTGTCCAGCCGTCATGCCTGTGTGACGTGATGGCATGAGGTGGTGGAGATGGTACTTGTCTTTGTAGGCATGCGCCCACGAGAGGAAAGTGCCGATCGAGCCCGAGGTGATGTCGCCCTGCCCGCCGCACCGTCGCGGGCTGCCCTTCTCAGTGCATTCCACGACTGAGAGAGAGAGAGAGAGAGTCACGTATTGCTTAGCCTCGAGACACGTACCGACGGCCAGCTGGGCTGTGTGTGTGCGTGCGCGTATGAGCTTTACAACGTACCGATGTGCCCGTCGCTTATCTTGTCAGTCTGTCCTTTCTGCACGATGGTCACGTTGCCCATCCTGCACACGTCCACGTTGGCCAGGTCAGCACACAACCACTAGGCTCTAACGAAGCGTGCGTTGGAGATATCATACTTCTTGGCGAGATCCATGACTGGTGTGTCTTCCTCGCAGCCGGCCGCCTTGCACAGTCGCTGGTACTCGGGGAAGTTGGGCGTCAGCACCACCTCCTGTCGATCGAGATCACGATCGCGCACACACACACAATCAACGGGGAGTCAGCGAGGGAAGGCGGGCAGGGAGCCATGGCAGAAAGCCACACCTTGTAGCCCTCGACCAGCGACGGCCATTGGCACACGACGCTGGAGATGCCGTCCTGCGCACACGCAGCAAACGTGAGACGCGGCCGATGGAGGATGGACTGATGAGATCCGGTGAAACCGGAGATGAGACGCGTACACCATCAATGACGAGCGGCATCTTTCGGTCCCTGGCCTGCTCGATGATCTTCTTGGCGCACAGCTGCACCGCCTTGTCCCTGCGTGAAACACAGCGCGTCAGCGCACTCAACGCGCGTCACGCACGCAGGCGCGCAATGTACCTGCCCAGCCCGGAGCCGAGGACGAGCCCGGTGAACCTGGGCAGCCACTCGCCGATCTGCTCCATGGCCGCATCGACGCCGCGCTTCTCCTCCTCCCTGCGATCACGTCACCAAGCTGTCAACACGCGCGTGCACTTGCGTGCAGGCCGACTGTGCGTGTGCGGTGGAGCGTGTGCGTGTGCGTGTGCGGTGGAGAACGCACGTGAGGTCCCCGCCGGCGGAGGAGGATGAGGACGAAGAGCGACTCGGCAGAAGCGGGTGCACGATGACGTCGGGGCAGTAGGACTTGATGGCGGTGGCGGCCGCCTGGGTGCAGACGACGTGGGCCAGGTCGGCCCCGGTCCGCAGCGCGCTGATGGCCACGAAGTAGGGCGCCCCCGTGTACTCGGCGCTCCCGCCAAACACGCCCAGCTTGCCGCTCGCCCCCTTGTGCAGATGCTGCGCCAGCGGCGGGATGAACGCTCGAATCTCCTCGACCAGCGCTGCACGACTCGGACCGCTCATCTCTTGTGTTGTGTGCGATGACCAAAAATCAAATCAGAAAAAAATCGAAAACCGAAGCAAAACGGCCCAGGGCGCGAATCAGACTCGATCAAGAGGTGGAGGGGTGGTCTGTGGGTGGCCTCTGCGGGTGCGGATCTTAAAGTGGAGTGACGATGCGAGCACAGCGAGGGTTTTTTGGTCGAATTAAATTATTTTAGTTTGTTTTTCGGCGGGTCGTTCGTGCGTTATTCGTCGACCGTGGTGTGCCGCTTGGTGGTACACTTGGGCGTGGTCACCACCCTCTCAGACCTGGGAGTAGTCGCCCGCGGCCTCGTTGTAGACGAACAGCGTCAAGGCCACCGTGGCGAGCTGCGTGAGAGTGAACCAACACCCGAGAGAAGAGCGCAGTTAGGTGAGGAAAGAGCGAAGTGCGACAGACAAAAAGAACGAAAGCGAAATAAATGAAGCACTGGGGGAAGGAGAGAGCGTGCGTACGTAGAACCCGATGAAGGCAGCACTGGTGGCGATCGCTCCCACGCCGCAGCCATCGATGATGCAGAGGATAAGGTTCAGCGTGGCCAGACCAAACAGGACGAGTGCGAATATCCCAAACTGGAGAAGACAAGACAAGCCAAGCCAAGAGAGCAGTGTCAGTGTCAAGCACGACAAGCGAAGGTGAGGGTGAGGGTATGTGATGGTACCACGAGGAGAAGGAGGCGGTGGCGGGTGAAGACGCCGATGATACCGCACACCACCAAGATGATGGTGAGAACGCTCAGAATGATACCATAGACCGCGCCGATGACGAAGTTGATAATGCCCAGAACCTGAGAGGTCATAGGTCCGAGAAATCAGTGCCGCCGCCGGAGGTGCAATAAAATTAAAAATTAATAAAAAATTATTAAAAAATTATTAAAAAAGATCATGTGAGGACCGGGCGCGGTGGTGGCTGGAACGCGCACCAGGAGGACGGCCTGGAGCACCAGGAGGATCAAGCCGAGGGGGCTAGGTCTGTGCACGTGAAGCCCCATCGTTGTGTACGCGTAATCAAAATAAAAAATAAGTCGCGCTGTAAGCGATTGGCAGACGAAAATCGTAACTGGAATGATTGGAATTAAACGTTCGCGACAGAATTTATGCTATTCATGGTTTTTATTTTGTATTCTTATTTATTTTTTGGAGTATTTGTGGCTTTTTCTTGTCAGCAGCTTTGCGGTAAGACACAGATCACTCTACCACTTGCATCTTGCGCCATTTGTTTTGCTGTCCTCTCTTTCCTCTTCTTCTTCTGTTCGGGCTTGCCCTCGTTTGCGCCCCTCTCGTTCCGTCCATTAATTTTTCGATTCGAACAATTTCTGGTCTTCAGCGCTAAAGCACCTCCCCCTGCGTCGTTCCTCCACTTCCCACCCCTTCTATCTACTACTCGCAGCGGCAGCACTTCTCGAGAAAAATGATTAAGCGCCTGACCGCCGACTTGATTAATCAAGCCCCGCAGTACCTCAACCCGCTGCGCGAACGCGAGATTGATCTTCGAGGTTCGTGACCACGCCTTCATCGCCCCACCACCCCTCGGCACCGCTGTAGCAAAGTGAAGCGTACGCTAATGCTGCCTCCCCCCCTCTACATTATCCCCTCCCTCTCTGTGTCTCTACGCTCGGACCAATGTGCGCCCCCCTCCTCTCCTCTATCGACCTCCAGGGAACAAAATTTCGGTCATTGAGAACCTCGGCGCCACTCAGGTACTTGCTGGCCCCTCTTTCCCCATTCGCCCCCTCGCTTGCTCGACGTCCATTTCGCTGCGGCACGTCTTGTCCAGATCGAATTTTTCATCCGGCGTTTGTCGCGATTTTGCGCATTTTCGCATTTCGCGCCCACGCGCAGGATCAATTCAACTCGATCGATCTGAGCGACAATGAGATCCAGAAGCTGGAGAACTTCCCCCTCCTCCCCAAGCTCAAGATGCTCCTGCTCAGCAACAACCGCCTAGCCCGCATCGCTCCGGGTAACCTCCTCCCTCTTGCGAGCGTGTCGTGTGGCGCGAGGACTCGAGGTCATACGCTGTTTGTGTTCCGTTTGAGTCCGTCGCTGTGCGTGTGCGTGTGTGCGTGTGCGGTGGTGCATGCGCGTGTGCGTGTGCGTGTGCGTGTGCGGTGGTGCGTGCGAGTGCGTTTGTCGGTGACGTTGGTCCACGTCCTTTTGGTCTCTTATATTCTGCTCCTATGCCCCTTGCTCTTAGGTTTGGGTGAACACATTCCTAACATTGACACTCTCATTCTCAGCAACAACAAGATCGAGAGCCTCAGTACGTCCCCTCTACCTCCTCTTCGTGCATTGCGTTAGAACAGTTCTAACGTCGCCTGTCTCTTCTCTTCTTGATTGCAGGCGAGCTCGACAACCTGGAAAGCTTCAAGAAGATCAAGATGCTGAGCTTGTTGGGCAATCCTGTGACGCAGAAGCCCAACTATCGGCTGTACCTCATCGCCAAGCTGCCCGGACTCAAGGTGATCGATTTCAGAAAGGTCAAGCCGCGAGAGAAGGCCGAGGCTCGTGAGGTGTTTGGTGTGGGGAAGAAGGGAGCACAGGTGACCACCCCTTTCCTCCTTTTATCATCTCATCACGCTCTCATGAGTCCTTTGGTCGACAATGCTGACTCGGTCTCCACCCTTCTTCTTCCCCTTCTTGCACGTTGTGCGCGCAGCCAAAGGAGAAGGCAGAGTCAAAGGTCTTTGTGCCAGGCCAGCCTACTGAGGCCGAGCTGCAGGCGGAGAAGGCCAAGCATGCCGAACAAATCAGGGTTCGTTGTCTCCTCTCTCTCGCTCTCTCTTCTGTGCGCGTCGTCGTCATTTGCGTGCTTGAGACTAATCCCTGCTTGGTGGTTCTTCTCGTTATCTCGTCTCGTTTGCAGGCTGCGATTCAGAACGCGACGACGCTTGAGGAGGTGCAAGCGCTCGAGCGCTCGCTTCAGGAGGGCAAGCTGCCAACGTCCACGACGACTACGTCGACAACGACGACGACAGACAACATGGAGGAGGCAGTTTGATCGAGCTTTTTGGAGATGACTGCACACAGGCTCACGTACTTGCGTACAACACACAAAGAGAGAAGAGAATAAGAGAATGAGAGAGAACTGAACTGAACTGAACATGAAGGAGGGGCGATGAATATGAAATACATCACTCTCTTCTTCACTACATTCACTCATCACAATTTGAGCTGGCACCTTGGGGTGTGACGTCAGCATTTTCGACCGGGGATATTACCGGGCACTGAGTGCAACTTTGCGGTGATCGCCATTGTGGTCAAAGATGGAAGGGGAAGGCGGGCCAGCAGGCCTGCAGCATGGCGCAGGCGGCCGCGATGCATCGCCAGAGAGAGCTTTGCCGAGGCCCTTTCTCTTGCTTGAGCACCACCACCAAGACGACGCCGCCGGCGGACAGCCGCCAGACGCGCCCGCCTCGCCCACGTCTTCCTCGTCCTCTTCGTCTTCGTCGTCTTCGTCGTCTTCGTCGTCGAGGAGCAACAAGCGCCACACTTGCCAGCACAAGCACCGACCGAGGCGAGGCCCCAAATCGACGCATCGTGGTCCTCGACATAACCACGAACGGAAATCGCGAGATTGCGGACACAGCGATCGCGATCGTTCGGATCTGGAGCGAGGGGTGCGCAAGGAGAGGAGGCACGGCGGCGAGGAAGAAGGCGATGAGGCTCTGGGGCCAGCGGTGGGCGGACACGAGGACGATCCGAGCAGGTTGACGCCCAAGCACATCTTTTACAACTTTTATTCGACCGACGTGACGTGGGACGAGCACGAGGAGGAGCGGGACGGGGCCAAGTGGAGCGTGCGCGTCAAGAGGGTCGCGCTCAGGTTCGTCGTCGATCACAAGGTCGAGTTTGTCGTCTCGCTCGTCTGCCTGCTCGTCCTCTTCCTCCTGCGCATTTCAGGTACGGTACGACCGATTGCCGCCCGTGGCGATGGGAGACTGACCCGATGGACGTGTGCGCGAGCAGCATGGCAGGAGCTCGGGTGGCAGGGATGGTACACCGTGTTCACGGTGTGCATCATGTTCTTCCTGCTGGTCAAGAACATGGCGCCCACGGACGTGGTCATGGTGTTCACCACCGCGCTTCTCCTCCTGCCCGGCATCATAACGCCACAGGAAGCTGTCACTGGTACACGCCACACCGCACGCACGCACGCACGCACGCACGCACGCACGCACGCACGCACGCACGCACGCACGCACGCACGCACGTGCACGGACAGCCATGCCGTGATCGCGCATAGCCTGCTGATCACCGTGGCGTGGCATAGGGTTCTCGAGTGTGGGTATCTTGACCATCGCCGTGTTGTTCGTCGTGGCGGCTGGGATCGCCGAGACCGGCGCTATCAGCCTGTTGAGCGGTACGCGTCATAGATGGACAGGCAGGCAGGATGAGGGATTTGTGATGCGCCGTGGAGGCTCTGTGCCTGCTCTGGCCAGCCTGGCTGACACTCTTGGCTTACCTGGGCGGGGGGCGGTGATAGAATGGGTGTTGGGCAAAACGAACAGCATCTTCGTGGCGCAGCTGCGGCTCATGTTGCCCCTATCGTTCCTCTCGGCCTTCACCAACAACACCCCATTGACGGCCATCATGATCCCAGGTTCGTTGCGCCCGTGTGTGTGTGTGCGTGTGCGTGTGTATGTGTGCGTGCCAGGCTCGCTTGCTACAAAGTCTAACTGAACCACGCGCGCAGTGATCGAGAAGTGGTGTCACGCGACGGGAACTAAGCCGTCCAAGATGATGATCCCGCTGTCGTACTCGTGCATCTTTGGCGGCACATGCACGATCGTGGGAACCTCCACCAACCTCATTGTCGTGGGACTGGTCGCTGGCCGAGATCCCACTCTCCAGTTCCCGTTCTTCGAGGTCTGCTACACCTTCTCGCGCACGCAACGAGCGCTTTAGCGCGCGCACGCGCATGGAGAGAGCCTCTTCTCACGCGCCTCCTTGGTGGCGATGACAGATCGGATACGTGGGCTTGCCGATAGTGGTGGTGGGCCTGACCTACGTCCTCCTGTTCTCACAATTCCTGTTGCCCGATCGCGAGACTCCGATGGACGAAGTGCTTAGCCATCCTCGCGAGGTAATGCACGCAGCGTGTGTGCGTGTACGATTGCGTGTGCGTGTGCGTGTGCGATGCGCCTGATCGCGGGGTAGAGTGCTAACGCGCTTCACTTCTCATGTGCAGTACACGATCACTGTAGTTGTGGAGCACAATTCCAAGATCGATGGCAAGAGCGTGGGCGCCGTCGGGCTCGATGCGGTCGACGGCCTTTTTCTCGTCAACCTCATCGTACGGCGCAGCCTCTCTCTCGCGCACCGCTCAAGTATCGCTGCTGCTTCTTCGCTCACTCCGCTGTCGTGCTCTACATTGTAGAGGCGCGGTGTCGAGAACCCAAACGTGTCAGCCAAGACGACGCTCAACTCGGGCGACCAGTTGATCTTCGCCGGCGACGTGGAGAGGCTGGTGGATCTCTTCACCATCCCTGGCATCAAGCCCACCAACCAGGTACGCAGCACCACGCCTGCCAGGCGCACACATCGCATGTGGTGTGGCAACGCCATTGACCTCTCGTGAGCGCAGGAAGACAAGATCGTGCATCCATCAATCAACAAAGTGTTGGTAGAAGCCGTCGTCTCTCCCAACGGCGCGCTCATCAACCGGACCATCGGTAAGCGCGCACGCCCTGTCCTTACTGTTACGTCAGATTCATCCCTGAAGACGCTCTGTAGCTCACGCACGCACGCACTCTTCGCCTAACCACCAGGCGAGGTCGATTTTGGGCGTCGGTATGGAGCGGCGGTCCTGTCGGTGAGCCGCGAGGGCGAGCAGATCCACTCGCACGCGCGCCTGGCGTCGATCTCACTGCGCGGGGGCGACACGCTTCTCCTCGTGTGCCGACCTGACATGGCCTCGGGCAGCACGCACGAGATGAAGTCGTCCGCGAGTCAAGGCGACTTCATCACCGTCTCACGCGTGGGCGGATCCAGCGGCGGCAAGATGGGAGTCAACTACGAGCGCATGTGCTTCGCGCCAGCGATCGCCGTGATCATGATTCTGGTCACCACGTTCAACATCACGAATCTGCTCACCGCGTCGCTATGCGCCGCATTCATCATGATCGTCACTGGCTGCATGTACGTAGCCCGATCTTCGTGGTCGTGGTCGTGGTCGTGGTCGTGGTCGTGGTCGTGGTCGTGGTCGTGGTCGTGGTCGTGGTCACTCAAATCTCACTTGGTCTGTTCCAGTTCGGTGGAGAAGGCCGTGGCGGCCACCAACTTCAGGCTCATCGTCATGATCGCCAGCTCCTTTGGCGTGGCCATGGCCTTTGAGAAGACCGGCGTCGCACAGATCATCGCTCACGACCTGGTGCGGCAACTCAGCTCAACTCTCTGCGGTTTGATGTCACGTACACTCACGCACGCATATGCCGCACGCACGCAGGTCTCCATCTTCACGCCGGCGGGTCAGTTCGGGCTCCTCTACGGCGTCTATCTATCGACAGCGCTCCTCACGTCGCTGCTCAACAACGCCTCGTCGGCCGCGCTGATGCTGCCCATCGTGTTCGCCTTCTCGAACGACGGCACCGTGACCGACGTCAACGTCAAGGCCTTTGTCTACTGCATCATGATCGGCGCCAGCGCCGACTTCGCGACCCCGATCGGCTACCAGACCAACCTCATGGTGTGGGGTCCTGGCGGGTACGCCACCATCACAGCTGGCTGGCTGGCCTACACTCACCTCTCCACGCCATTGGCCGCTTTTATCTCTCTCTCTCTCTTCACTGCCGCCGCTGATGCTCACCTGGACCATCGTGGTGGTGTGGACACTCATCATTTTAGGTACAAGTTCACAGACTACACGAGGGTGGGGCTGCCACTGCAGGTGATCCTGTCGTTTGTCTCTGTGGGCGTCATCTACTGGAAGTTTGCATGATCATTGTGGCCTCACCACACCCCCTTCCTATCTGTTCCTCTTCTTCTCATCACTCAACTCACTCACTCCCACCTTGCCCATTGTAAACACTTTTGGTGGAAGACACACAACAACCCATTCCTGCTTCTCCATCTCTTGTCCTGTCTCACCCACTCTCCTGGGTCTTCCTGGGGAGAGCAGGACACAGGGTGAGGGTGTGCATGGGTTCACTGAAAAGAGTTCCACACAGCAAGAGTGTGTGCAGTGAAATTGAATGTTGTGTGTTGCACACGTGCGACAAACAAGAAGGTTCTCCTAGTGTGGGTGAGTTGTGTGTGAACGCCAGCAGTACAGAAGGAGGGGAATAGAAAGGAGAGAAGAAGGAGATGGCAAAGCTGGAGAAGGAGGTCAAGGCCATCAAGTCGTGCTTCGAAGGCTCCAAGACGCTCGAGAGTACGTGCGTGTGTGCCCCGGGGGGGG
>CDFA01026185.1:0-84618 GCA_000826305.1 Acanthamoeba healyi | reverse complement strand
CCCCCCCCCAACACAAAACCAGAGCTGAGGTTCGATGAAGACGAGAGGAATCTGTACTTTGTGTTCAGCACGGGCAAGAAGAAGCTGCGCTTCCAGTTCTACGTGCCCTACGGCTACCCCGACGACGCCTCGCCCGACGAGCGCCCCCTCCTCATGCAGGAGGAGGGCCTCTACGACGTACGCCCCGTCCCCCCGTCTCTCGATTTATTTTTAATTTTTTATTAAATTAATTTAAAATAAAATGCTGATGGGCGGCTGGTGTGGTGTGGGGGTGTGGCGAGGGCTAGGAGGTGGTGGAGCACGTCAACGAGTTCTCGCGCGAGGGCGGGTCGCTGGCCAAGGCCCTCGAGCTCACGCACACACGTACGGCGCTGGAGAGAGCGTGTGGGCGTGGCATCACGGCGTGGTGGTTGACCAAACTGTGTGTGTGCGTGTGTGTGTGCGGCGCGCAGTGCTGTCAAAGAAGTTCTCCTTGAAGGCGTCGCGCGATGTCACCCAGCTGGGTGGTGGTGGCAAGGCCAAGGAGGAACCCATGGACGAGGACGAGGACGAAGACGAAGACGAGGACGAGCCATCGGCCTCAGAATCCGACGAGGAGTACTACGACGATGACGACGACGGCATGTCCAGCGGGGTACTCCCTCCCTTTCCCTCCTCTAATGGAGTTGAGGGAGGAATGGACACTCATCGCCTTGCCTGTCCTCAGAATCCCAGACTGCGCAAGGACGTCGAGGAAACAGAGGCCTACTTTGGCAAGGGCTCTGTGAGGGTACGAACGACACACACGTCGCGCACGTGCAACTCGCCTACAGCACACTGCATGCACGCACCGACAGTGTAGGTCCGAATACGCGATTGATTGACGGCTTTGATCTTGTGTGTGTGTGTGTGTATGTGTGTGTGTGTGCAGTACTTCCCTGAGCTGTCGCTGGTGCGGCTGTTTGTCGATACGTCGTTCGTCTCGGAGAGCGTGGCGTCGGCGCTGGGCATCGACTGTCACATCCCGGTCAACATCTCCGTACACTTTGGCGAGGAGTACCTGGCCTCGCCCTCGCCGCCCACCTTTGAGATCGACCAGAAGCCCAAGGCCGAGCAGTTTGGGCTCCAGTTCCAGCTCACCGAGATCCTCCGCAACTGGATCAAGCACAACTGGGGCCAGGCCGAGTACTCCACGTCGCTCTCCACCTCCTCGGGCGGCACCACCAGCAGCTTCAAGCTGCTCGGCTCGTCGTCCTCCGGCTCGTCCTCCGGCTCGTCCTCCGGGAGCAACAGCCGACTGGGCAAGTTCTTTAACAAGAGGGGCCAGCAGAAGTCGTCCGCCACTCCGCCGCAGCCGACGGCTGCCGCGGCCAAGACCGACGCGTCGGACGCCGTGTACGAGCCGGACAAGAAGTGGCCCGCGCAGTTGAAGGAGCTCGTGGACATGGGCTTCGAGCGCGACGTATCCATGTACGCTCTGCAGACCACCCACGGAGTCGTCGTACGTTCACGTCACACACTCTCTGCCGTGTCACGTCGGTGCTGCATTGTCCACAGCGTCTTGTGATTGCTGACCGGCGCCTGTCGTCATTTCCTTTGGCGTGCCACCAGGCGGAGGCGCTCAACATGTGTCTGGACCCGCAGCCCTGGTTCAAGGAAGAGGCGCAGAAGATGGCCAAGAGCAAGGGCCAGGTCGTCGCTCGTGCGCTCTCAAAGTCGCAGGCCTCCAAGAGCAAGTACAACTTCCTCATTTCGCTGGTGATCTACGTCCGCTCGCGCATTTGTACGCTCAGCCCACCACCACCGTTGCGTTTGTGCACTTCGAACGCTCTGCTAAGGCGTCCATGCCCACGCACACGCACACGCATCACCGCACACGCACAGCTAACTGCAGTAACTACTGCCCGATCTGCGATCACAAGCACGAGTGCGAGGGCCTCAAGCCAATCGTGTGCTCCAAGCCCGACTGCGTGTGGCGATATGAGGAACTGGGCCTGGGCGCTAACGTCAACGCAGAGATTGCCCGCGCGCCCGAGGTCGTCGATTTGATGATCTCCCTGGCGTGCGCCGGCGTCAACTCGGGCCGCGGCGACGTCATCCTCGATCCGTTCCCGATGGCTGACTTTGCTGTCAAGGGCACCAAGGACCTCAACAGCCTGGTACCACCACAGCACTTCGCCCGTGGCCCCTCGCACCAACGCTCACCTCACCTCACCTCATCTCTCTCCGCGCGCGTGTCACAGAAATCGGTGCTGGAGGGACTGCCGTCAGTGGTAGAGCTGAGCAGCGCCACCGAAATCCGTCCCTTCTTGGACCTCATCGACCCGAGCCCCTCGGTGCGTGCGCCTCCTCCATCTCGGTATCATCAAGCCATCAAGATCGCATTGTCGACCTAACTAACTGTCTTGGTTGGCGGGATCGCCACACGCATACGTCAATGCAGGGCGGCAAGAACTACTACCGGTTGGTGCGTTGGCTGCTCACGTCCAACCGCGCCCACTTGGTCAGGCTCGCCGAGGATCAGGTGCGCCCACGCAAGCCCGTGCTCTTGTTGTTACTGCTGCTTTCTTTCCGCATAGACCCGGGTCGCTCACACTCGCTTGTGTGCGTGGCCAACAATGAATTGTGCAGCAAATCAAGGAGATGGCGACCCCCTACCAGTACATGCTCCTCACCTCGACGCCCGAGAAGGAGGCCCGCTTTGCAGCGCTGAAGAAGAAGTACGTCGCACCGTCCCCTCGCGGCTGCCTTCAGACCGCCAGCGGCGCCACGATTGTTACTGACGCGTTTGTGGTTCGCCAGGCATGGCTCCTTCATGGCCTTCCACGGCTCGCCCATGGAGAACTGGCACTCGATCCTTCGTAACGGCTTGAGGAACATGAGTACGTCGCGCGCACGTGTGCTGTCTAAGTTGTGATCGGGACCCTAACGTTCATGTGTGTGTGTGTGTGTGTGCATCGACAGGTAACACGAAGAACATGCTCCATGGTGCCGCGCACGGAGCGGGCATCTACCTCGCACCCAACGCTGGCACTTCGCAAGGCTACATGCGCGCTGGAACCGTATGTCGTCACTTCTTCTCCTCTGTTGCACTGTGCGACGCACGCATGCATGGACGCATTCGCGGCTGACGCTGTTGGTGTTCTAGGGCTGGGCCAAGAGTCAGTTCGGCGCGTCGTTGTCGTGTTTGGCCATGTGCGAGGTGATCAACCATCCCGACCTCTACGGTCGCGACCACAATCAGTGGTGCTACGTCGCCAAGGAGGACGGTACCGTACCAAGCCGCACCGCAAGACGTCTCTTCTTTTGAGCCGCCAAGCTGACCTTTGACTCCTCCTTGGCCTTCGCGTTGCATGCAGATCACGTGATGACGCGGTTCTTCTTCATCTATGGCAGCAGCAGCACCTTCCCCGCCGCCGTCAACGCGCGCCAGCTCAAGGTGCCCGAGATCGCTGACTTCAAGACCGCCTGAACCATGCCACAGAGCAGCGGCAGCAGCAGTCGACGCGCAGCCTGCGTTGCGTGCGGAGAGCGCGTGCGCCAGTGCCTTCTCAGCTCAGAACAATGCGCACACGACTCTCTCTCTGTATCTATCCCTGCCCCGCGTCAGGTCGTGTTGTGTCGTGAGCGTGTGTGTGCGTTCAAACAACTTCTTGTGTTTGGCTTCGTTAAGAGTACAGCAGCATCACCTTACACACAGAGAGAGGGAGAGGCACTTAGGGGGCGTTGATGGTGTCCTCGTCGCCCACCTGCTTGTCGAGGAAGGCCACCACGGCCTCCATCGTGGGCCGCTTGTCCGCCGACGCGTGCCAGCACTTCTTCATCACCTTGCGGAAGTCGATCTGGCAGTCGTTGGGGATCTGCGGCCGCTTGCCCTCGAGCACGTCCAGCGACACGCCCATGAAGTTGCGCCCGGCAAAGGGCTCCTTGCGCGTCACCACCTGCCACATGACGATGCCGAACGAGAACACGTCGGCCCGCTCGTCGTACTTCTCGCCGCGGATGATCTCCGGCGCCGTCCAGCAGGGCGTGCCGCAGCGGGTCATGGTGGCGTTCTCCTCCTTGATGCGCGCGAACCCAAAGTCGGCCACCTTCACGTTCCAGTTCTCGTCCACGAGCAGGTTCGATGGCTTGACGTCGCGGTGCACGATGATCGGATGCAGCGAGTGCAGGTAATTGATACCGAGCGCGGCCGACCGGAGCATGCGCATCTTCTGCTTCCACGTGAGCTTGATGGTGTTGTTGGAGAGGATGTCCTTGAGCGAGCCCTGCTTCATGAACTCGGTCACGATGCACAGGTTGGGCCGCTTCACGCACGCTCCGATGAACAGCACGATGTTGGGGTGGTGCAGCTCCGACAGGAAGGCCATCTCGGCCCTGAACTCGAGCATGCGCCGCTCGTCGAGCTTCTGCTTGATGAACCGCTTCACGGCCACGTCCACGCCCTTCCACTTGCCGCGGAAGACCACGCCGTAGGAGCCGAGGCCGATCTGCTTGCCCACCTGGATCTCGTGGAAGTCGATGATCCATCGGCAGAGGTTGGCCGAGGTGAGGAAGGTGTCCTCCTTGAACATCATGCCCTCCCCCACCGCCGTCTGCAGCTCGCCGCGCCGGCCGTTGCCCTCACCGTCGCTCGCGCTGCTCGATCCGTCGCCTTCAGGTCTCTCCGCACGCCGGCGCACCGGGCGATCGTCGCCGCTGGTCGGCGTGTCGCCCGAGCTGGCCTCGCCGTCCTTGGTCACGCCGCCAAAGAAGCGGCCCTCAAGGCCAGGCACCTTGAGCTCGTAGAGCTTGGCGCCCTGGGGCGAGTCGGGCATCTCGAACTTGCCCAGGCGCACGAGGCGCTTGGCCACGTCCGACTGTTCCTTGACATGCGCGTGCACGGCGTAGCTGAGCACGATCTGGCCGCCGTGGGTCATGGCCGTGATACGCGCCGCGGCGTTCACCACAGGGCCGATGTACTCGACGCGCCTCGTCATCGGGTCGCGAACGATCTTGGGCGTTCCCACGTGCACGCCCATGCGCACGCGCAGGCCCTTGAACAGCACGCGGTCGTCGGTGTCGCCCCACTCCTCGGCCGCGCCGGGGTGCTCCATCAGCGCCTCGGGCCATTCAACCTCGAGCAGCGCCTTTTGCGTGTCGGCGCACCACGCGAGCGCGTCGGCGACGTGCTGGAAGGCGATGCAGAACGATCCCTCGCCGCTGTTGCGATTGTTGAGGAACACGACCTCGTAGCCGCGATGACGCTTGAGCGACGCTCGCAGGGCGTCGTTGTGCAGCAGCGTAGCGTCGCGCATGACCGCAGCGTTGAACTCCCAGAGCGAGGCGGCACGCGTGATGTCGGTGAACACGATCGTCACCTCGCCATCGGGCGCTCGCACGCCGGCGGTCGCGTGCGCGTGTGTGGCCGAGTGGTTTCGCGACCCGTTCGAGGCTCCCGAAGACGAGCCGGTCGACGTCGAGGCGTGAGTGGACGGCAGCGTCCACGAGCCGTAGATGTTCTTCTTGGGCGAGCGAACGTCGCCCGGTTGGCCATCGGATCCCGACGAGGTCGACGTCGTCTTGGAGGTGAACGACGCGCCCGCACCCGACGAATCGCCATTCATCGACGAGAGACGGGTCATGACTTCGAGGAACGTGGGGCGGATGGTAGGGTCGTGGTGCCAGCAGCTCGTGATCAGCTCCTCGTACTCCTGCGGGCAGCCGGCGAGCGGCTCGGGAATCTTGGGCCGGATGTTGTCCCTGATGACCGCGACAGCCACAGCTGCCGGACTGTTTGCGCGTAGGCGGAGATGCAAGAGTTAGTTACCCACATGTGCAGCTGTGCCGTGCTCTGCGGCGAACGAGCGTACCTCATGCCAAAGTAGGGCTGCTCGCGCGTGAGGAGCTCCCACAGGATGATGCCGAACGAGTACACGTCCGCCAGGATGTGATCCACGTCCGGCGACTCGTTGAGAATCTCGGGCGCCGTCCAGTGCACGCTGCCGGCGATGTCCTTGTCGTTCTTGCCCTTGACGTCCTCCTTGAACTTGGTGAGACCAAAGTCGCTCACCTTGACGTTCCACTTGGAGTCGAGCAGCAGGTTGAGCGACTTGAGATCGCGGTGGACGATGCCCGACGAGTGGAGGAAGTGCATGCCCTTCGATGCCTGGTAGGCCATCTTACCCTTGAGCGCGAACGGGATGTCCGGGATCAGCTCGTTGTGCAGCAGCTGTTGTCACGTCGCACAGGGTTAGTTACTGAGCCCGAGTGAGGCATCACAGACAAGACTTCAACTGAGATGACTCGCATCACGTACGTCGTAGAGCGAGCCGAGAGTCATGAACTCCATAACGATGCACATCTTGGGCGCCTTGGTCGACGCCGCCATGAACAGCACCACGTTCGGGTGGCGCAGCGACGTCATCACGCGCACCTCGTCCTTGAAGCTCTTCTCCATCTCCTTGGTGATCTTCTCCGAGGTCATGACCTTGACCGCCACCTCGGTGCCCTTCCATGTCGCGCGGTGCACCTCGCCGAAGCCGCCGGCGCCAAGGTGCTCGCCGACGTCCAGCTCGCTGTAGTCGATCTCCCAGTCGTCTGACTTGTTGCCCTTGCGGCGGATGATGATCATCAGCACGACGATCAGCGCCACCAGCGCACACAGCACGATGGATGCCACGGGAATCACCACGCCTGCGCGCCATCAGACAGCAGTGAGACGAGAATCTTCAACTTGTTCCTCACACGCACGCGCAGGCGTACCGAGAATGATTCCGAGCGCGCTGTCGGAGCCGGAGACGTCGTACTGGCAGTACTTGCCCTCCTTGTCGGCGTTACACACGCACTTGTTGTTGGTGCACACTCCACCGTCGCCCGAGCAGAGCTGGCCATCATTGATGCACTCGGAGAGCGCGCTCACCGACACGAAACCGGTGGTGGTATTGCAAGTGAACGCCTTGAGCTGGTTGAGGAACTCGCGGTTGATCGAATCCACCGTCGTCGCGAGCACCATTCCTTGCCTGACAGTCTCTGTGAGTGCGTGCGCTCGCACTGTCGCTGCTCGCTTGGCTGTCACTTGTCGCATGAGAGGGCGTACCTATCGGCGTTGGTCTTGGCGATGTCGGACGTCTGGCTCCAGTAGAAGAAGTCGGCCAGCGCGGCGGCCTTGGAGCACTCCGTCATCGACGACGACCGGTAGACAAACGATCCAAAGGTCGCCAGCGGCCAGCTGTTCGCTCCCGTTCCTGTTTGACGCGCATGCGTGCGTGCGTAAGCGCTGGTCCCGTTGACATTTGGTGCGCTCTGTGCGTACCGAGGAGGGCAGAGTCATAGGCTAGGCCAGACGCAGCGCGGCGGCTAGGATTAACGGAGGCCACTGTACGGCCCGCGACGTAGTCTTGCAGCGCGCTGGCCAGTGTCGTGACCGACGCTTTGACCGAGTTGTTGGCAGAGTTCACGAGCGACGCCGCGCCGAGCGTCCGCGTCTGTCGGCGCAATCAAGCAATGAGTCATCACTCAGGCGTGTGCCTTGATTGCGCGCACGCACGCAAGGAGAGCGTACAAGAGTGATGTCGTAGCCGTAGGCAAAGCAGAACGCGTTGCTATTTCCACGCAGGGCTTCGATCATGTCTTCGTTGCTGTTGACCACGATCGAGCGCGACGGGCCGGCCTGCTGCACGGGGAAGCTCGCCGTATAGCCGGGCACAACGCTATCCTTGAACGCCTTCACGGTGCGCGCGAGCACGGTCGTGAAGAGGTAGGTGAGGTCGGCCGAGGCCGATGACGTGATGACAGTGATGGGCGCGTTGGGCAGCGCTGTGGTGGTGTTGATGTTGTTGAGTCTGGCGATGCGCTCGTCGTTCCACGTCGTGATCTCGTTCAAGTAGATGAGGGCGATGGTCTCAAAGTTGAGCACCAGCTCCAGCCCATTGTCGGTGATGTTCGCGAGGTTGAACGCTGTGTGTGCATGCGTGTGTACGGGGTGTCAGTGCTCCAAACAGACCAAGCTGATCGCTGTTGACAAGGCGACACGTACCGGGCACGAAGGCGTAGACGGCGGAGGGCATGAGCGCGACATCAGGAATGTCGGTGTGCCAGTCGTCCGACAGTCCGTTGCTCGTGATGCCGTAGTGGAGGTTTTTCTGGAGCAGCTGCTGCTTGGCCTCGTCCGACGACGTCTGATAGTACTTCATCTTGTCGGTGGCCGACGTGCGCGCCACGCTCAACGCCGTGTAGAGCGGGACCGGCGCGCCGGCGCCTACCAGGTAGGCCGTCTTGTACGCCTGCTCGCCGCGGCACTGGATCTTCCCCAGCGCGTCGATCACCGCCTTGCGCAGCGACACGTCCAACGGCGCGTAGTTAGCATTAGTCGCCGCCTCCGACGCCCTGTACACAGCATGCGTGTGTGCGTGCGTGTGCGTGCGTGCGTATGTTAGCGGTGGTGGGCATGCGGAGAGAGATTCGATAGTGGAATGCAGCGTACGCGTCGTTGGTCTGCGTCCAGGCGACAAACTCCATCAGCTCCTGCACGTTGGTGCAGTCCGAGAAGGGCGTGTTCTTGTTGAGCGTGAAGTAGATGATGTACGAGAGCGGCCACGAGTTGGTGCCGTTGGCGTCGACCACGTTGATGGTGAAGACGCCCTTGGAGATGAAGTCGTTGAACGTGGCCAGCGCCGATTGCACCGTCGAGATGTTGGGTTGGACCAGCACCCCGGCCTTGTTGTACATGTCCATGTACGGCATCTTGCCTGCCACCGCGCCCGGCAGGCTCATGTAGGTCATGCTGTTTGGGTGCGCCTGTGAGAGCACGCGCGCGTCGTCAGCGTCACACACCGCACAACACGCACGCACGCACAGCACGCACGCGGACGACGACGAGGAGGAGGAGATGATTACGCTGAGGAACTCAATCTTGTCAGAATCATAGACGCCGTTGTCAAAGCCGCGTCCCTGCAAGGTCGGCGTCATGTTGGCCCACAAGTACTCGGCGTGGAAGAGCGCCTCCTTGAACTCGGGGCTGAAGCTCTGGAGGGCCTGCTTGACCACCTCGGCCACCGACACGTTGTTGTCCTCGTGGTAGCCCAGGATGATGGGCAGGCCAGGCAGCTTGCTGGCCACCAGCGCCGAGTTCCTCTGCGTGATGCGGGTGTCGTTCCACATCGTGATTTCGCCGGCCCAGATGAGACCCAGAGTCTCTCTGTCGATGACCTGTACGCCAACACAAGTGTCGTTTGCTTGTTTAGAGAAGGCCCAATCCGGTCCGGACATAAAATGTGGCCTCGGAGTCGAGAATAGGACATAAAAGAAGATTTGATGAAGACAAACGAGATGCCATAGGCGCGGGATAAGAAAGAAAGGAAGGGGGGGGGGGATGGTCACATACGAGGGTGTCGTTGGCACCGAGCGAAGGAATATTGTAGGCCATCACCAAGGCCTGGCCCACCAGAGGGAACTGAGCGAGGCCATAAATCTCTATCAGCTCAGGCGGCACGCCGCAGTCGAGCGCCAAGAAGTCCTGCAACCATCCGCACACACAACAAAACGCAAAACGCGCACGGTGTGTCGTTCAGTGCTCCGCTGCCAAGCAATGGTGGCAATTTTTAGGTCCGTTGCTGTGGACGGGCCCACTGGCGCGCATACCACTTTGCCCTGTATGTAGAGGGCGGTGGCAGGGTCGTTGCCCATTGAGCTGTATTGTTGGCTGCACATACGCACGTCACAAGCGCCACACAAGCACAGTGAGGCGCGGTGGTGGAAGGAAATGAAGACAACAACACAGCTGAGGGGGGGAGGGGTGAGCCTTGGTGGAAGGGGGGAGGGGGACGAAGGCGTACTCGACGTCGTCACGGGTGTAGTGGTAGGTGGTGGACCACACGTCCATCACCTCCGCAGCGTTGGGGCTTCCGGCTCCGATCAACTGCACGCCCTGCGCCGACCCTGCAATCCGCGGTCGATCAACAGAACCACATGTGAGAAGCCGAGAGAGAACAAGAGCGAGCGAGAGAGAGGACAAGAGCTGGCCTATAGCAGAAGAAGAAGAAGAAGAGGAAGAGGAGCAGGAGAGGCATACACTGCGCCGACAGGAGGTACAGCGCGAGGAGGCCAAAGAGCCATTGCATTGCGATCAACCGCCCGAGCATCATCGAGCGCTCAAAGGCTTGAGACAAAGAGACCGAGAGCTGCGAGAGAGAAAGAGAGAGACAAGCGCCTTGAGGTTGGGGGCGCTGAGGTGTGTTGTGTGGTGTGCGGCGGAGAGCGACGAGAATGTCCTGTGTGGGCGAGGAGGACTGAGACCGTTCAAAAAGAGAATCCAGGTGTGTGCAACATCATCGCATCACCCGTGACGGCGTGGCTGCAGTGCAAGAGTTGAAGAGCGACGCTCGCTTCGTGTCGGATGCCCGATCGGGCGCTGCACAGCTGGATTGGTCCCTGTTTTGGCTTGTTGCAAAGCGGAACGACCAATCCTGGTGACACCTTGATTGTTCGGACGCTTCTGATTGGTCCGCTGGTTGGTATGGTCCGGATATAGCATATGCGTGCACGCACATTGTGTCAGTTCACCCTCGGTGTGGGGTAGCAACAGCCTAGCTGGGGCAACATCCGCACACATGTGCTTGGGTAGCTGTGGGTCTGGGCGACCTTGGTTGTGGTGTGTCTCGTGATCGCCGGTAGCCACCAAGACGAGCGATCTTGAGCTTGTTGTGTAGGCCACTGCCCCCCTTCGTACGCTCTAGCTCTAGCTCTCCTCTCCCTCTTTCTCTTTGCGCTTACGTCTCCAGGAGGGCGGGAGCAGGAAGGATGGAGAACATCTGAAACACCACGATGTCGCTGTCGTCATCCAATTCGCTTGGATTGGACGTCGACGACGCGACGTGTTCCCTGGTCCGTCCATCCACAGTGACCAGAGTGATGCTTCTTGTTGTGATTGTCTGAGTTGAACGGGAACCCTTGATCGTGCACTGCATGCACAACACGAAAGAAAGAACGAAAACGATCGCAAATGTGATCGACGTACACTCCCGCTCTCTTGCTGAGGAAATCAGGGATACCTTGATGAGCCAGGAAGGGTAAGTAAGGAGAGGGTGAGGCCTTAAGGCAAGAAGAAGGGAGAGAGGCAAAAGGAAGAGGATACGGCACGGTGGATTCCCGGGTGGTCGCCCACCCCAGTACTAACACCGCCTGGCGCAGCTTAACTTCGCTGTTCGGATGGGAAGCGGTGCTTTCTGCGCAGTATGGCCGTATCCATCAGTGTATGCTCCTCTTCGCCTCCTCGACTCATTACACATCCGACCTGCACGGATAGGGGTGAATCTCCCATCAAGTCCACCACACAACAAGCGAGGAAGCCATCGGCATGAAGCATCTGTCTCTCTCTCTCTCTCTCTTTGGCGTGTCAAAGCGTCTCGCCAGTGACGCTGTGTCGCTCTCGCACACGCACATATTTTCGACTTCATGAGGTGCAGAGAAAGGTGTTGTATTGTGTGTGCACGCACAAGGGTCGCCGATCGTGGCGTCAGCCTGGTCCCGGTCCTTTGTTTGCAGAGACCAGTTCGACCCCTTCGCGCTCCTGTGTGCGCGAGCGATCGGTTGAGCTGGTGAGTGGTGCGTGCATGCGTGCGAGCAGGAGTGAGGAGGAGACGTACCAGCTGGGCCCGATGCTGCCTGGCAAAGTAGTGAACCTTGTGTCTGACTCTTGTGCTCAACTTGGTGTATCGCTTCATCAGCTTCTCGAGGTCGAGCATGTCGCCCTGTGATCACGCACACGACACACAAACACGCACGCACGCACATCGCATACAAGACACACGCGCACGCGTCAGAATGCGCGTGATGAAGCACACGAGGCTCAAGAGATCCACACATACCCTCTCAAGGTCGGTGTGCAGAAATCGCAGGATCTGATCCATCTTGCGCGTCTTGATGTGCTCCATCAACAGCCCGAGGAGCGCGATGGCCATGACGAACAGCGCGTCCGAGCCCTGTGCACCGCGCAGGTTATGAGGAAGAAGATTAGATGGGGATCTCGAGAGCGAGAGCAGAGGGCGATCGTACGTCGACCACGAAGGCGTCAAAGAAGCGGACGACAGCAGAGAAGGGGAGGCTGTGGGTGAACAGCGTGAGGAACCAGCGCGGGGCGAACATGTTGACGTCGATCTCCTCGGCAGCCTGTGAGCGCTTACGCATGTCAGGCGCACAGCACACCACCGTCACGCAATCAGGCACACCATCACGCACGTACATACCAAGTGTCGAGCGAGATCGGGCAGGAAGATGGCCAGGAGCCGATTCAATATGTAGAGGCACTGCTTGAGACCGACCAGCGAACGCACATAGAACGGCTCCAGGTTGCGATCGAGTGTGAACCGAACAAACACCCAAAAGGCCTTCTCGTCCATACCGACCACGCACCGTGCATTCACACAGCGATCAGTGCGTGCGTGCGCGCGTGCTTGGAAGCGCGTATGGTGTTTGGAATCGAGGATGTACCTCCTCTTCGGGCATGTGCATCAAGAGGATGGCAGCGATGGACATCATTCCACCGCAGTAGCCCACCGTCGGATTGTACACGGAGTACGCCTGCACGATGTGTCGGCGCATGCGACGATTGCGTGAGCCTGTGCTGTGTGTGTGCGCACGCGCACGCGATGAGATCTCGCACCTGCAGCAGATTGCGCAGCGACTGTTGGCCGGGGCTGTCGTCGTCCTTGAAGAGCGCGTGCTGACGAAACGTACGCGGCAGGTCTCGTTTGATCCTCTCCACGTGCTGGCTCTCGCCCTCCAGCATCGTCTGTTCCACGCCAGCCAGCCAGCTAGCACTGATCAGTGTGTGCACACGAAGGACAGAGAAGCGGCTTCAAGCCGCTTGGAGTGCGCGGACCTGATAGCACCCGGGGCCGTGCGCCACGCGAAGCTCGGCGGAACGGGTCAAGCGCTGCCACGCCTCGCCGCGCAGAGAGTCTGGAATGCCCTTGAGTGCTAGCCGTCGCAACTGCAGCGTCGGAGTCACGCACAGGCCGCGCAGAGACCGCGCACACATACCGCCGAGGTGAGCTCGCGAGCTGGTGCGTGTGCACGCGTGCATGAGAGGACGGGTGGCGACACCGTACGGTCTTGGTCTTCCAGTGATGCCTCTCCCACGCGTCCAGGAGCTCGGTCCACTCCGGCTCGCGTCTGGCCTCCTTGCGCCGACTCTCAGCCTCTGCCTCCGTCTCGACCGTCCTGCGTGTGATGACGTGCGCGATCAGTGAGTGAACTAAAGCGAGAACGACAGCACGGAGAGCGTGAGCGGTGTGTGTGAGTGCGCTGAGAGGAAAGAGAGAGAGAGAGGAAGAGAGAAGAGTTCACACCTGCCGTGGCCAGTGGGGCAGACGAAGCCGAAGCGAGCGTGCACCCAGTTGGCTGGTGTGTTGCCGCTAGCGGCCAGTACAGCCATCGCCTCTTCTTCCATCACAGTGTGTGCGCGACCTAGACGACCTCTCCTCCTTCTTCCTACCTCTCACCCACACAGACCAAGAAGAGGCCCTCGACCCTGTCCTTTCCTCCGTCACGCGTGTGGCCGGCTACCTCTCCTGCAGCTGCTGCTGAGACTCTGTATTAGTGTGTGTAAGGGCCTCACACCACTGCGCGCAGTCGCCTCTGCCGCGGCATCGACCAGCGCGCATGCTCTCCGCGCCAGACGTCCGGGTGCGCTCGCTGATGTGCGGCCAAAACCGTTCCTTGAACACCATTCGAACGACCGCCTCCTTCATACAACGAAATTTCGATAAAGAGAAAACGTTCAGTTAATCATTTCTTTCTTTTTCTCTGTTTTCTTTTGACCGCTCGATTAAAAATGTTATTGATGAGCCACCAAACTCCGATTGGTTGCCATTTAGTTGTTGTTTGCTTGGCAATTGGTCGGTTGTGCTCCGCCCGGAGTGGTAGCCCTAGCCGCAGCGACTGCCGCACAAAAGGGTCCGACGACGACCACAAAAGGCCTCGAACGTTCCCCCCGACAACACACACAACAAACTCACACACGACCAACCCCGACCACCACCTGCCAACAACAACAACAACAATGCAGCAGCACCTGCCCATCGCTATGCTCCTCCTCCTGTGCGCCATGGTCTCCGTGGCCCTGTCCTGCCGTACGAGCGTGGCCGTGAGCAACTCGTCGTCGTGCTCCAACAGCAGCGCCGGCGCCTTCTGCCTCAACACCGAGGTCGACTCGGGCTGCCGTTCGCTGCCGGACGCGGCTGGCTACTACGCGCGGGCCGACTGCGACGCCAAGACCCTCACCGTCTACACCACGGCCAACTGCTCCGACGCCGAACCGATCCTCGTGCCCAACCACAACTGCACCAAGGTCACGGGCCCCGGCTCCACCTTCTCGGTCCTCGTCACGTTCGACGTCACCTGCAGCTCGGCCGCTCTCCTCTCCAGCTGGGTCGCCTACTTGCTGTAATGTGTGATCGGTGTCAACATAACAAGAGAGTTGTAGTTAGTTCTGACTGACCCTAGACAGCCTGCAGACCTTCTCTTTTTCACCTCCTCGGTTACGGAAAGTATGAAATTATTTCAGTTTTTGTAATTATATTTTGAAACAGTGTTTGAAAACATATTTGCGTTTTGATTTGCGTTGAAGTGGCCAATCGTACGCGCGTCACGCCCCTGTGCTACTCCCTCCTCTCTGGAGGTGAAAGAGAAGAAGTCTCCTTCAACTTCTGCCTTGCTCAGACTTCTCAGCTTGTTGGTGGGCCCACGGTGGTCCCTTCACCAACAAGACGATGCGGTCTACCGATATAGTTGTTGTACTGTATTGTGGTGTGGTGGAGTCTAGTAGAGGCAGCCATAACACCAAGCGGACGCGGGATCGCTGGAAGGACAACGGCGACGCTTTCCTTCTAGTGCTTGAACTTGAGGATGACGGGGTCGGGGATCTCGACGTCGTTGCCCTCTTCGTCCTCCGTCAGGACCACGATGTACAGCAGCTTGTCCGTGTCCTGAAGAAGAAGAACGAACATCAGCAAACGTGATGGGAAGAGCACTCCATACACCATAGACGCGAGAGGCGTGTAAGTTACCTTGAGCTCGTACGAGGGGACGCTCGTGCGCACAAACTCGGAGATCTTGGTGCCGAGGCGGGTCTTGTGAGTGGGGAAGTACGGGTTGTACACAAGCGTCGTGCCGCAGCTCACGCTCGTCACCTCCAGGTTGTGCTTGGTCTGTATGACGTGATGTCTCTCCCTCGTTAGTCATGAGAACGCACGCACCAGCGCACATATGACGAGACTACATACCTTGAAGAGGTCAAGGAGCTGCTGGAAGGTGATGTCGCCCTCGTCGATGACGAAGTTGTCCCACAGGGTCCAGCCCTCGGGGTAGTACTTGAGGCCCTTGGCCGGGTCGGACTTGTTCTTGGTGCAGGGCATGGGCTCCGACTGGACGAACGAGGGCAGCGCGAGGTTGACGAACGAGTTGCGGTAGCGCTCGATGGGCACCGACGCGCCCTGGACGACCTTGTAGAGCTCGAGGCCCACCAGACCGGTGATCATGGCCGTGGTGGTGGCGATGGCGGGGATGATGCGACCGGCGATCTTCTTCGTCTTGTGGAAGTCAGCGGGCTGGATCTTGTAGTTGGCCGCACGCAGGTTCGACGCCTCTGTCGTTGTGTCACACAAGCGCGTGCGGTGAGCACTCGCCATTGAAGAGAGCTGACACATAAACTGGCAGTGGATGGTGCAAGGTTCGTACGGGTGATGAAGGAGATGTGGAAGTTGGTGTCATCGTCCTTCTCGAACTGAGCCGGCTCGAAGCATCGGCCGCTCTCGGCGACGGGGTACTTGCTCTTGTCGAGCTTGTTCAGCTCAGCGATCAG
This sequence comes from Acanthamoeba healyi, assembly GCA_000826305.1. NCBI lineage: Eukaryota > Discosea > Longamoebia > Acanthamoebidae > Acanthamoeba > Acanthamoeba healyi. The sequence goes on along the minus strand of CDFA01026185.1, from coordinate 68,798 downwards.
GTTGGCAACCTTTTGCTCATCGTCCTCAGCGCCCTCCTCAGTGGTGTCGTTCTCACCAGACTTGATCTTGACTCCCTGCTGGGGAGAGAAGGGAGGCACGTGAACCTTGCCCACCATCTCCTTGACCTGCTCCTTGTCTGTGTGGCGCCATAAACGGTGTCAGTTCATACAAACCAGAGAGCACTCAGAAACGCGGTTGGCGCTGTGAAGGGCATACCGCGGACTTGAGGGATGTGGAAGTTGAAGGCCAGGAGGTTGGCCGCGGCGATGATGAACTCCAGGTGCGTGGCGTTGTTCGAGTCGAACTTGAGGGCCGTGGGAGGACGCTTGGGACCCGACCAGAAGGGCGCACCTGTAGGAAGAGGATCAGCTGGTGGTCTGCGCGCTCGTGGAGAGCTGCAAGCAGCGCGCGACAACTCTCTTCGTGGTGTCAGACTCGGCCTTAGGTCCACATAAGTCTAGTTTGATTATCTTATTGGTTATTGAATAGTTGTTATTGTTCGGACGTTTATCTTCTCCTTTCGGATCATCATGTTTCCGGAAGAGCGCGGGCGCCTGATCGGCAAGTGAGGCGTAGGAAAGGGGAGAGGATGGGGCGTACCAGTGGAAGTGGTGGCATCGAGAGGGAAGTTGTAGAGCAGCTGAGCGATGGTGTTGTGGAAGAGCTCCTCGAACTGCAGACGGGCCCACTCAACGCACGTCTGGAAGTCGGCCTTGCCGTAGTTGTACAGCTTCAAGAGCTGCAGGCACACCTGGAGCCTCTCCTTCTTGGCCGCGTAGGACTCGACCTGCTTGATCCTGTCCAGGAAGTCGCTGCCCGAGACCCAGTTGTTGGCATCCTCGACAGCGTTGGTGAAATAGCCAGCAAACTTGTCGCGGCCCCACTGTTGGTGTTTCGAGCAAGTGGTGAGTCATTACGCTCCGTGCTCAGAGACTCAAATGCTGTTAGCTGCGGATCGTACCTCGATGGTGTGCTCGATCTGGTGAGGGAAGTTCTTGAGCGTGCACATGGGGATGGCAGTGTCGGGAGGGTCGCGGGACGAGCCGTACGACTCAGTCATGCGGGGCACGATAACCTGCGAGTTGGCCTTGGTGCCCAGGGTACCAGACTCGAGGAGGGGCTTGAGGTAGCGCACGCACTGCGAGTCGACATAGAGACGCGCCTTGATGTTGTCGAGGGCGTTCACCACGAGGTCCTGGCCCGACCAGAAGACGTCGTTCCAAGTGTCCTCGGTGTCTTCGCCCACGGGCACCTCCGAGGCCTTGATGCGGAGGTTGGGGTTCATCCTCTTGGCGGCGGCAGAGGCGCAGGCCGACTTCATCTTGCCAATGTCCGAGTCCCTGAACAGGAACTGCCTGCTGAGGTTGCTCTTCTCGATGTTGTCCATGTCGGTGAGCGAAAGGAGACCCTCCTCGCCAGCCGAGATACCCATCAGGGCAAAGTTCTTGAGGAACTCGCAACCGAGGGCACCAGCACCGACCAGGAAGAGCTGGAGGTTGCCCAGCTGCTTCTGGAAATCGGTACCGAACACGGCGATCTGGCCGTCGTAGCGGGTGCCCTGGAGCTTGGGCACGCTGACGGGCTGCTCGGGCAGGCACTCGAGCGAGTCAAAGTAGAACCACTGAGTGACGGGGTTGAACTTGCCGGTGACCTTGATCACCTCCTGGGCCACGATACCACCCACAAAGGAGGCCATCGGGTTGAGGTTGCCGCGGGCGGTGAGGGCCAGCTTGGAGATGAGGTTCTCATCGATCTCCTCGACCTTGTGCGTGCCCTCCTTGGCGTTGGCGTTGAGGTCCTTGGCGATCTGGACTACCTCCGCAGCGTGCTCAGCGTTGCCGGGCTCGGGCAGCGAGGAGTGCTTGGCGTGGAACTTGTGCAGCGCCTGGAAGCCAAAGTGCAGCTGCTCGGCACGACCGAACTTGGCAAAGTCAGAGATCATGAACTCACCGGGGTGCTCCAGCGACTCGCGGTAGGATTTCTGCATTGTGTTGATAAGACAATTGCGTGTGAGACATCATCACTTCTCACATTCGTAATCTTCAAGGCATTCAAGCAGGCGTGAGGAGAATGCGTACGAAGGACACATGCTCCTCCACCTTGATCTGGTTGATCAGACCACCACCGGCATAAGGCTGGAAGTTGGTGGTGTCGAGCTCAACCTCGAGGCCGTACAGACCTGGAAGACAGTGCAGTGTTAGCCACGGTGTTGGAAACCCGCGGAGAGAGGTCGTTTGGGCGTACCCTTGGTGGAGAGGACCTTGACGGCAGCGAGGTGGCTCACCTCCTTCTTCTCGCCGGCTTCCTCGCTGTCCCTGTCGGGGTTGTTGATCTCCACCATTCCCTTAACCTCGACGAAGTCGACGTAGTCGCCCTCGCCCAAGCCGTGCGGCTTCTCCTCGTGTGTGGTGATCACAGCAGGGTTGCTCTGTGGAGCGAGAATCACGCGCGCGTGAGCAGACGATCACAGAGTTACTCATTCAATGAGAGCCGATCGTACGTTGGAGATGGAGGTGATGATGGCCTGCCTGGGCTCCTCGCCAGTCTTATCGTAGATGATGTGCTTGGGGCCAAAGTCAGAGAACACGCTGCAGAAGAGACCACGGATGTCGGCCTTGATGAAGACGATGGCAGGGTCATGTGCGTGGCAGTATTCGCTGACGTGCAGCAGCTTCTCCTCTGACGCGTAGTCGACGCACACCACAACCTGTCATCACGCCGCACGCCCCCAGTTCAGTCTTAAGTCCATCCGTGACGGCCGCCGAGGCCCCAGCAGAGGCACGAGTGCTCGCGGGAGGCTGGCGTTTGGCGCAGTGAAAGCAAAGCTTACCTGGAACTGGTTGAGGTACTCGTCGGTGAGGGGCTCAGTGGAGATGTTCACCTTGACGTAGGGGTTGAGCTCAGCCAGCTTGGAGAGCGAGGCCTCGGCTCTGTTCTTCCCAATGTCCGCCTCAGAGAGGTAGAACTGCAGCGCCACGAACCGCGAGAGAAAAGAAAAAATCGACGCAAAAATCGACGTGAGCTCGTTGCGAGACCACAAGCTATGGAGGGGGGAGGCTGCGGTATACGTACGTGAGACGAGAGGTCGATCCAGTCGACCTTCTCGGTGTCGTGGATGGTGACGACGCCGAGACCGGTGAGGATGAGATTCTTGGCGATCTCAGCGCCGAGGCCGCTCATGCCAGAGATGAGGACCTTCAGGCCCATGAGCTTCTTCAGATTGCCGGCGCCGAGGATGGGGATGATGCGCGACATGAGATCAGTGTCCACGCCCTCAGAGTCGGTGCTCTCCTTCACGATGACCGGCTTATCCATTTTGTTCTGATATTGTTATCTGTGTGCGCACAAGTAGACAGCGCATTCAGACGCATACGAAGCCACGACGCCGGTCAGGGTCTTGCTCGAGGTGCAAGTGATGCATCACAGCTCGCTCGTTGCGGTGGGGAGGGAGGTGAAGCTCTTCGCGCTACACAAATTCATGAAAATAATAAAATAGCAAGTGAAGGTCTTCTCGCCGCTTTCAAGAACGTCACTGACGCACCTCACTGGGGGTGGGTTGAATAAGTCCAAAAGGTTCAAGCGTGGCCCCTTGATGATGTCAGATGTGTGGATGCCGCTTGCGCTGTGTTCTGATTCAGAATCTGTCGCGGCGCACACCCGTAGTCGTGCCAGCGCTGCGCTCGCCGAAAAAACGGGACGGCTCGTGCCGGGCAGTAACCGGACACGGCCCTTTCCCTTAAATTCCTTCCGCGGATGTCCCGCATGCCGCAGAGCGAGAATGTGCCGACATGTCGACAGGGCAAAGCCCAGAACAACTCTTTGTTGTGGGGTTGCAATCACGCGCGTCCTCCACGCTGCCATCCACCGCCTCTTGCAGCGCCGCCACCTCGACCTGGAACGGCAATGCGAGCGGGAGAGCCTCGTCGTCCGCCCGCACCTCGCCCGGCGCCCGCTCGTCCACCAGCGCCGCCAGCCGCCGCTTCGAGTCCGAACACTTTCCGACCTAGCTCGGTGAGCTCCTGATCAAAGCCCGCCGCGCGTACTTTGGCGGCCACCGTGTGCGCACGCGCCTGTGCTCGCCTGGGGTCCATCGGCTGAGCCGGGAACATCCTCAGGAACTGGGCACACCTCATCCTGTCGCTCTTGTTCGGCCGCGCTGCAGAGCGTTGATCACAAGCGCGATCGTCAGTCAGTCACAGTGTCTTAGAATCTGTGGTGGGATGACAGAGAGGAGGAACTACCTCCGTGCGGAGTGCGCTGGTCCCAGATGACCATGCTCCCGGCGCGCATGGTGATCCGCATGCCAAACTTTTGGATGGGATCGTCGTCAGGGAACATCATCGAGTTGCGTTCGTGCGCCATTTCCACGAGCTCGCGCTTGCCCGCATTCGCCGTCGTCCATCGCTGAATACGCACAGCATCGGCCGTGTGAGCATGAGAACTCATGATGGAGCGCCGAGAGTGTGCGTGCGTACGTTGAAGTGATGTCTGAAGCCCGGCACGCACTGGAATCCGCCATCGGCTTCGACATTGTCGACGAGGTTGAGCACGGCCTGCACGTTGAGCGAGTGGATGTTCTCGCAGACCTGGTTGTTCTCGTAGATGAAGTGATTGAGATGCCGATCACCGTACTGGAGGCCCGCTAGATTGCGCCTCTCCTTGTCCCCCGAGCCCGCATATCCCCACACGTCCTGTCGCCACACACACGCACACATTGCCCGTCATCGTCATTGTCAGGCACCAAACATAGGATACATGCTATACAAGCAGGCTGCTCGCGTACCATGTCCAGATGCAGGTTCTCGCTCGTACGCCAGTGAGGCATGTCCCGCACGCCGGTGGGGAACTGCACTCCCTTCGTCGGCCGGAACAGGCTCGCTCTGCGCGCCCACACCACCCCACGCATGAGAAATGTGCTCTCGCATGCGATCACTCGGGCACTGTGTTCAGTGACGACGCGGCGCGCACCTGTCGTGGCTGATCATAATGTCCTCGGAGCCAAAAAGGAGCGCGAACGGGCTGACGAGTCGCGGGTTCTGACGATTGCGGAGGATCTGCGGAGTGAAGAGAGGCGGGCGCGAGGGCATGCCGTGCTTGGCCATCCCCTCGGCCGGCCACTGGTCCCACGTGCTCACGTCGTTCCTATCAAACCGCTCCGCCGACGTGCCATCCTGCGTGTGTGCATTGCGCCGCGCTTGCTCAGATCAGCAACTTGAAGTCTTTCTCACGCACTCATGACGCTCGGAGAAGCCCGAGACCGAGATAGGCGTGTACCTCGAGAAGGCCAAAGATCTCGTCCACCGTGGCTTGAGCCTCTTGTGGCGTGAGAACGTCGCGCACCACCACGAACCCGAACTTGTCGAAGAACGCCACCAGCGCCTTGGCTTCCTCCGCCTCCTGCGTACGAATTAATTTTTAATTCACTAAAGACAAAAATATCTTTTATATAAAATAAGAGGAAATAGAAATATTATTTAAAAAATATTTTAAATAAATAATTCTAGGTACCTGGGGTGTGTGGAGAGTGGACGAGGGAGAGGCGGGGGCGGTGAAGGAGAGGACGAAGCGGTAGTCGTCGGGGTCGCGCGGCACCTCGGCCCTGAACTGCTCCAGCGTGAGGCCCGCCCATTCGCTCTCCCCCTCTCGCCGGGGCTGTTCGTCCGTAGACACGGCCGTCGACGTACCGGCTGCTGCAGCCGCGGCACCACCACCTCGACCGTTCTGCTTCTTCTGTTGCTGCTGCTTCCTGGGGTTCTCCATCTCTTGTCTTGGCTGTTCGCGTGTGGCGTGCTTGCTCTGTCTTGATTGTGTTCTTCAACCTGCACCTTTTTGCCAAGCTCATGGTTGTTCACAGAACTGAACATAACTTGACTTGTGTTGACCATGGTTTTCTAAGCTGAGAAACTTCTGGCCTAGCCCCACCACCGCGTCTGTATTCCTTGGCTGCAAATTCTGGCTCTTGAGATCTTGAGGCCCTCATGCAACAAGCATGGAGGGAGAGAGCAGGGTATGCTTGTGGTCTCGTCAGGTGGCCATGCCCCAGCCCCAGACGCTGAGGCTAATCAAAGCTAGGGATGTAACTACGGGACACAAGTTTGTTATTTGGATTTTATACCAAATCCAGGCATCCCGGGCAATAAAGCCTATATCCGAGACTTCCCGTTTCCGGAAGCGGGTGGTGTGTAACCTAACGCGCCTTTATGTTCTTCATTTTAGAAACAAATAAAAAATATTCAGTTCGCGCCTTGAGCTCGCATCATCGATCTCTGCTCTGTCTTCTCTCTGCCTGCCTGCTTGCTTGCTTGCCTCTTATCTAGGTGGCAGCACAGCACGCCGTACTCCTCCTCCCCCCTCGGGCATCGTGCACCACAAGAGAGAGAAGAGAGGAAAAGAGATGGCCATGGAATCGAGCTTCAATCTCACAGTGGTCATGAAGGACCGCATCGAGGCCGGTCCCCTCATCAAGTCATGGTCCGTTATTGTCCCTGCACCATTTGTTTTTTTTTATCCATCAATTCATCTCCATTTATTTCTGCACGCGATGAGCTCTTCGCTTTTTATTTTATTATTGATTTATTTTCATCAAATTGTTCGACTTGGATTTGATGATCGATCAGAAAAAAAAAACGAGCAAGGGGACAAATGGAGCGAATTCCATCACGTCCTCGGCTTGCACGACAACATCAACATCGATCGCCTGGGAGGGGNGGGGGGGGGGGCGCCATTTTACCCGCGCCGGCCACGAACGCTAATATGCACCGTCACACGACGCCCAATCACCGACTGTCGTCGCGCGCGGGTTGAGTGAGCGATCTCTCTCACGGCACTGTGGCAGGGGCGCCGGAGTGGTGCGGGTGGGTTGGCTGACCAGATACCTTGATGGGCATGCGTGCGTGCGTGCGTGTGTGGTGGTGGTGGACCACCAGGCTGGGTCGTGTGTTGGTGACCCGCGTGGGCGAGCGTGTGCCGAAGCGTGCGGTGTTTGATGCCTACCGTGCCTACTGCGCCCAGAACTCGTTCGAGCCCACCACGTCGTCCTCATTCGGTCGCTTTGTATGCGAGGTACGCGCGCGCACACAGCGTCAGCATAGTCCGTCTCTCTCGCGTTCACTCACCAACTCATCAACTGATAACATGCTGTGTGTGTGCAGATCTTCCCCGAAGCTCGCAGCTGGCGGTCGCGAAGCAAGCAGCAGGGCAGCATGGGCGAGATGTTCTACCTCAACATAGCCTTCCTCGAGGACTCTTCTCAGCTGGCGCCGTCGTCTTCCTCCTCCTCCGCCGTCACCGCCACGGCTGCCGCCGCCTCCTCGGCCACGTCCACCACCTACACTTTGTCTGCGACGACATCGACGACGACGACAAAGACGAAGATCAACGCCCGGTCTCGCCCCACGACGTCTGCACAGAAGAAGCGCACGCGCAACAAACCGATCGCGCGAGTGGCCTCGGCGGAGCAGTCGGAGCCAGCGATCGCGTCCGCCACGCGGCCAACACTCGTCACCACCACTGCCGCCGCCAGCGCCACCACCACCACATCATCGTCGGCGTCATCGTCGCCTTCGTCGAGCCGGAGTTGCGGCAGCGCGTCGTCATCGCCCGTGCCCTCGACGTCGTCGTTCTCTTCGCCTCACAGCACCACCACCTCCTCTGGTGTGTCATCGCCCGTCTCCTACGCCTCCTCGTCCTTATCTTCATCCTCTTCGTCTTACCTCTACAGTCTTCCGTACTCCACGCCCACTGCGGCGTATCACTCGCCGCCGCTTCACACACACCATCACCACCAGCCCTCGACGCTCTCTGATGGAGCAGCAGTCTCGCCTTTGCTCTGGTCGTCGTCCTTGCTGCACTCGAATCCTGCACAGCTGTCATTGCCCGCTCCGCCGCCGTCGGCAGACGAGGAGCGGCACCAACAGCAGCGCCGGCTGGTGGCGTGGCTCGAGGACGAGAACGCCGACGTGCACTACCCGCAACCCGCGCAGCTGCCGCTCGTGATGTCGACCACGACCACCGCCACGACAACGACGACCACGACGGTGACAACGTCGCGACACCTCGAGCCCTATGCGTACGAGGAACTGGTCCGCTATCGACACCGCCAGCAGCAACAGCAGCTGCACGGCTCACGGCCGGTCAATCTGTGGACGGCGGACGCCGAGCTCCACACGCTTGAGGTGCTCCACTCCTTTGTGGACGTCTACCACCATCACATCTGGATCAGCTGGTACACTCCCCGCATGCCCCGCCTCTGGAAGGACTCGCCGTCTCACTCGTGTGCGCGCGCGCTCGCCGTGTGTGTGTGGTGTGTGTGTGGTTGTCAGTCCCATCAACCCGGGCTGCTTCGACTTTGAGACGCTGCGGCACATCTGCATGACCGACGAGGGCAGGCGAGAGCGAAGCCCCGTGTCTCTCAACATCTACGTCGCGCTCAGCATCGGTATGCGATCGTGCACGTGGAGTGAGAGGCTCGCTCGGTTGGTTTAACTCACTCACGCGCTCGCACACACGTTGCAGGATCGACGTATGCGGGTGACCTCCAGCGAGGCCTCGAGTTCTGGATGATCGCCAGAGAGCATCTGGGCTACGTGTTTGACACATCTAGCTATGACGTCGCGTGCACTCTCCGACTGATGGCACGCGCCGCTCACGTTTTCTCCAAGGTGCGCCCATCTCCACACTCGCTCAGTCTGTCAGCCAGCCAGCCAGGCTCGCGCAACGTGAGTTCAGCGCTAAGCGTGCGTTTGCAGACGGAGAAGGAGGGACGCGAGAAGGCGGCCTACTACTTTGCGCTGGCCAAGCAGATCTTCACGGCTGTAGGGTCGGTGCAGGACGAGAACTACATCATGGCCGACAAGTGCAATGCGCTGTACCACGCCGAGCCGCCAAACCCCGAGGAAGCTCTGGGTCGCATGGTACGCGATCGCGCGCCGCATCGCATGGCGTGCTCACACACACCACGACGCTAACATGCTTGCGCACACAGATGAACTGCAGCCCGCAGCCGGCGTGGCGGCGTACGTGGCGGCTCACCGAGTACCAGTTCCTGCAGTGCAAGTACGGCCGAGTGGCCGAGGGACTCCGCGATCACCTGTGGCACGTCTTTGCCCAGCTCCGTGCTGCTCTCGGCATGCTCGTCCACTGTACGCCGCACTCCACTTCACTCCCCTCCACCATCGCAACTATGCGCTTGCGTGTGCGCGTGTGGTATTGGCAAGCGATGACGCGACGACTCTCTGCTATGCGCGCAGCCAATCCTCTGGCGACATCCAAGCTGGAGGAAGTGATGAAGCACGTGGAGGCGTTCGAGGCTGGGTTCACGCAGGAGCTGGAGGGCGACCACTTCACCGCCAATCGCCACGTGGTGGCTTACCAGCGCACGTTCATCCTCTTCATGAAGGCCTGCTGCACTCACCGCCTCGGTTGGGCCAGCCAAGCGCTGCACCACACCAGCGCCTTCTTCACACACCTCGCCTCCTTCAACCCCGGTACGGCGCTAACACGGTGGTGTGCGAGACGCTCCACGAGACATGCACGCTGACTCGATGCGGTGATGCGATGGTCGTGACAGGCGCGCTGGCTGTGATGCTGTCAGAGATGTGGTGGATCGAGCCCATCGCGAGCGAGGTGGCGGGCCTGCTGCGCTTCTGCCTCGAGCACCGACGCCGGGACCTGCTCTCGCTCTTCTTCGAGGACCTCCTTGCGCCGCTCCGCGGGACGATCGTGTGGGCCGACCGCATCGCGCGCCTGGCCGAGGAGATGCTCGCCCGCACAGCCCTCACGCTCCCCGCCTCGCACTTCTTCCCCTACTCCTCCTTCGCTTCGCCGTCGTCGTCGTCTGCCGTGCCGCCACCGTTGAAGACGACGAGCGACGAGCGACGCAAGCGGGCACGCGATGGGCTATAGGCCGCGATCTTGACTTCTTCCACGTCCACGGGAGAGACGCCAATGTACCAACAGACCAACCACCATCACCTCCTCCTCCCTCTGCATGCCTGCCTGGCCCTCTCTCAGAGCTTCTTGAAGATGCCGCACCAGGCCAACGGCGGCCGCGGGAGCGTCTTCCTGTAGTGCTCGGTCATGTCGAATCTGCAGCCAGACGAGCGCGCGGACTTCAGCCCTCCGCCGCCGTCGCGCCGTGAGTGGAAGGAGCGTGCGTACCGCGTCTCGTAGATGGCGAGCGCCTCGAAGCGGGCGGCGGCGAACGCGTTGGCGAGGTCGTCCCTGGTCAGTCGCTCGGGTCCCGTCATCTCCTCGTTGCAGTTGCCCACCAGGGTGAACAGTATCCCTGTGTGCGTGTGCGGTGGTGCGTGTGCGACGCATCAGCGAGACAAGTGGTGGAGGAATCGAGGTGGAGGAGGAGCTTGCCTCCTTGACGAACGAGCGTTGCCATCTTGTCCACCACAGGCTGCTCGCCCACCTCCTTGCGCAGGACGTGGAAGCACTGGCAGTCGTACAGCAGATCGAACCCCGGCGGTTCCTCGTCGGCGTGGTCCTCGCCGCCGTCGCCGCTGCCGCCGCCCGCCTTGGCCTGGGCGAGCGAGAAGGCGTCGGGCAGGGCCATGAAGTCGGCCGTCACGAACACGCAGCGGTCCGCCACCCCGGCCTGGCCGCACACGCACACGCTCGCACACGCACGCACGCACGCACACGCGCAGTGAGTTCAGTTGGTCCTCAGCGAACTAGAGCTTGGGGCTGCGGTACGGCGGCGGCGGCAGCGGAGGCGGCGGCCAGCGGCTGGGCCACAAAGTCGACGCCCACCACGCTCATGCCCTGCTGGGCCATCCACACGCACGACGCGCCCGTGCCGCAGCCGACCTCCAACACACGAGCGGGGGCGGCGAGGAGGCGTTGGCCGTCGGGGTGGTCGCGCAGAAAGGCCACCAGCTGCGACGCTGGCCTACCCGAGTCCCACGGGGCAAACGAAGCGGCGTAAAAGGACGACCACTTGCCCACCCCGCCCGCCGCCGCCGGCGGCACCGACCTCTCCGTCATTGTCGTCTTCTTCAAAAAATGATGTGTCTTTTGTCTGTTTGGTGGGCAAGCGTGCAGTGTTGGGGGTGTGTATTTACCGACGGAGGGGCACATACTTCCGCTCTCCACCGCGGATGGTATTGATGATGTGTTGATGTTGATGGTGTGGCGTTGCTGATGACGATAATGATGCTGATGCTGTACACACGACCCGGTCCGGAGCATGGCCAAGAGGAAGAAAGGAAGACGGTGGCTGCATCTGGCTGTCCCTGTCGTTTCAATCCTCTTCCGCTTCTCCTCTTCGCGTGTGCAAAAATGACTCTTGTTCTGTCTCGTGGCATGCTCCTCTCCTCTCTCCCCTCTTGCTGGCTTGTGTCTCAAAATCCCATAATAAATTAACGGTCGTGGAGGTGTGTTGCGGTCGATGAAGTGCAACGTCTTAGTGTGCGGCCACTTCCTCGTTGCCGTACTTGAGCATCAGCCTGAGTATTGATGAAGAGGAAGAGCGTAAGCAGCAGCCTCTTTCAACGTGCTCACTTGCTTGCACTGGAGAAAGAGGAAATCGTACCTGTCACCGATCACACTGATCGACTCAAGGGCTCGCTCGAGCTGCTCCTTGGTGTGGCCCGCAGACACGCAGAAACGAGCGCGGGAGCCGAGCAGGGAGGTGGCAGGGAAGCCAACCACCACGACGGCGAGCTGAACGGGAGGAAAGGGAGAGAGATGAGCACCGTTTTTCGAAACTAAATGAATCGAGAAGATGAGCTAGAGGGAAGACTTACGTTCTCTTCGAGCGCAGCGCGAGAGAAACCAGCGATCTTGGCGGGGTGGAACAGCATGAGCGGAATGACAGGCGAGTCCTCACTGCCGATGACGCGGAAGCCCATCTCCTTCAGCTTCTGACGGAAGAAGTTGCCGTTCTCACGCAGAGAATTGATCCTCTGTTGAACATAACAACAAGGTGAGAGGAGTGAAGGAGGAAAACGACAGAGAGATAACAAGGCGTACCCTCTGCCCATCGTCGGTGCCGTCAGCGCCAGTGATGACGTCGAGGGCAGAAAGAATCATCTGCACGCAGGGAAGCGACATGCCAGACTGGTAGACCGAACCGAACGAGTGCTGCCTCAGGTGTCGTATAATCTCCTGTTCACGAGCGCGGATAGAAGAGCACGTCAGCGGCTATTCGGCGCCGAGCATTGATGATGGATGAGAGCCAACCTTGTTGGCAGCGATGTAGCCACCGACGGAGCCGAAGGACTTAGTGAAGGTGCCCATGAGGATGTCAACGTCCGAGGTGGGAACGCCCCAGTAGTCGCAGACACCGCGTGCGCTCTTGCCTAGGGCGCCAATGCTGTGCGCCTCATCGACGTACAGGTAGGCCTGTCGATCGAATCACAGAGGGTGAGCCAAATCACAGGAGGCGAAACGAGATAGGCATCTTCACGTACCTTGTACTTCTTCTTGATGGCCACGATCTCAGGGAGACGCAGGATCTCACCCTCCATCGAGTAGATACCCTCAACAACGATCAGAATCTTGGTCCAGTCACGGTGGGTGCGCGGCTGGCCCTCGGCAATTGACTGGCGAAGCACACGCTCCAGATCGGCAGGGTCTTGGACACACACACACCGCACACACATGAGCGAGCTGCAGAGAAGGCGCGCCACGAGAATAAAGAGACGGGAGAGCCTACTGTTGTGCTGGAAGACCTTGATCTTGGCGCCGGTAGCACGGCAGCCAGTAACAATCGAGGCGTGGTTGAGCGAATCGCTAATGATGAGCCCACCCTAAAAGGTAGCCTGTCAGGCGCGATTCTCGTGTGGAGAAAAGATTTGAGCTTCACGTGTACCTTGCCAATAAGAGAAGAGATCGAGGTCGAATTGGTCGCATAGCCCATGTTGAAGACTATGGCGTCCTCCTTGCCCAGGAAGTCAGCCATGCGAAGCTCGAGCTTCCTGTGGAGGTCCATGCTGCCTGTGATTGCCCAAATTGTCGCGACGATCGCAGCAGAGTGAGCGTAAATCGCGATTTGATGGACCTCGATACGAGAATGCGGCGACAACGCTAACGGTCGTACCAGTCTCCATCCTGCGACCAGCCGTGCTGATGCCGTACTTGTTCACGGCCTCGATGGTATCGTCGATGCACTTGCCAGCGTTCTCGGCAAAGCCCAGGTAGTTGTAGGAGCCGAGGTTAATGGCGCGCATCTTCTCGCCCGTGTACTGGAACGAGCCGTACAGGGAGCCATCGAATTCGCGGCCGATGAGGTCGAACATGGCGCCGGGGCGGCTGCAGATGGGGCGATCCCAGCAGTCCCTCAGACGGCCAAAGAAGTAGCGCGTGTAGAAGTACTCCTTGGCCTTGAGCAGAGGCGCATGACCCTGCAAGAGAATGAAAGTGGCGTGGTGAGAAACGAGCGGTCGAGGGGACCACGTTAAAGCCCTACAAGCAAAATGAGCGAAACGCGGCCAGCCGTTGCGTACCTCCTTACAGACGAAGGCCGGGTCCTCTTCCGATCGGCCGGTGACGACGGAGAGCCATGAGGTGAAGTTTCGGAAATGGGCGAGCAGAATGCCCAAGATGAACGCCTGGTACGTCCAGATGAGGGTCCACAGCGGGATCTCATCTTGAGGAAGAGCCTTCTGAGCCATGTTGCGGGGCTTGCGTTACGAAATGGTCCGAGAATGTACGGCGGCTTCGGCGAGTATAACCGAATGCTACAAAGCGCGCGCAAGAGAAAGATCGAATCGCGCCTACGCGGCAACGTCAAGATGACTCCTCTCCGAAATCGAAACGGAAACCACACACGCCTCTAAAGGAAGAGAACGTTTCGATTTGGTACTGCAGCGGCTGAAGAACGACGTGAGCGGTCGATCTTGGGGCTCGAGCGGCAAGATTGCTTGCGAAGTAGCGGCGATCGATCGATGGGCACAAAGAGACAAAGGCCAGGCGAGGCAAATTGCCGCGCAAAAAGTCTCGGCGCCGTCGTGTCGAAGCAAACTCCTGGCCACTCGCCGATCGAGGCGCCGGACGTTGCGGGCGTGCAATGATCGGAATGCCAGGCACGAGCCATTCCGGAACCGATCAAGCAGCTGATTGGTCGCATCAATGGGGGGGACCACGAAGCTACCTCGAATTCCGCGCCGTTTCGGCCGACATACCCACGAGTGTCAATGGCCACGCCCTCGACTCCAGCTCCAGCTTAGCTCGCCCTAACCACAATTCGCTGGTGAAGACGATGCAGCTACAGAGGCTTGGCGTTGCGGTGGTGCTGGTGTGGGCGCTCTTTCTGCTGGGTCAGGCGAATGGTTTCGCTGGGCTCCATCCCAAGCTGCACCGGGGAGACTCTGTGCCGTGCCTCAGCTACAGCAACTGGTGCGGCCTCGCCCACGTACGGCCCATCTTCTCTCCTTCCCCCTCTTGGCTCTAAGCACGACCCTGGGCTCAGCGTCCTCTTCCTCCTACACGCAGGGAGGGTTCGATGACTGCTGTGGCGGCCGGGCGTGCCCGTCGTGCAACAGCTCCACAACGCAACCCACCGCCGAATGCCTGAGCGAGTGTCCGCCCGCGGACGAACTTGACCACGCCTGCGCCATGCACGACAGCTGCATCTCCAACCACAGGCAGCCGGACGACCTCCCCTGCTCGTCCTTTGTCAACTGCCCGTGCGACTGCGCTCTGGTCAAGGTACCTAGGCCTCACTCTCTCACCGACAGCTCACGCGATCTGACGTCGGAGGCGCTTGGCAGAGGCTGAACGAGGTGAAGTGCGACCTGGCCGAGAGCCCGATCGAGTGCGACGTGTGTCGCGACTTCTACACGTGGCTCGAGGGCTCGTTCGCCTACTGCTGGATCGACAAGCCCGAGCGCCAGTGTCTGCCGGTCCACCGCTACTGCAACCTCACATTCGTCGCCGATGCCGACACCGACGTCGCTCCCGCGGCGGTCGTCTGCTGAGTGCCGCCACAGCCACATCCACATCCAGGCGAGCAAGAGAGGGACAACACCAACGCACTGTACATAGAGAGAGAGAGTATCTTGACTTGGCCGACTCGATCGAGTGACAATATGGAGGAACTGAGTCCCTAGGAGCCGTGGCCGTGGCCATCGTCGCCGTCAGACTGCTCGGAGGGATTGACGTAGAAGGTCGACGTGTACATGCTGAGCAGGTGATCGCCGAAGCGTGTGGGCGGGTACCGAGGCGACTCGCCCTCGGCCAGGCACGTCGGGACGCACTCGACCATGCAGTCCACGCCCGGCTCGAAGAAGAACGGGCTCGAGAACCTGTGCTTGCCGGTCGACGGGTTGATCACGCGGTGGAGCGTGGACCTGTACCTGTCGTTGGTCCACCGCTGCATCATGTCGCCGATGTTGATGACCAGCGTCCGCGGCACGGGCTTCACCGCGACCCACCGGCCCTTCCTGTCGTACAGCTCGAGGCCGCCCGAGTCCTACGCGTGCGTCAGCTGCAGCGCCATGGCGCAGAGAGCAAGCGAGAGAGTGCGACGTACGTCTTGAGCGAGGATGGCGCAGCATCCGTAGTCAGAGTGCGCGCCGCATCCCATGCGCGTCTGCTCCACTGGCGAGGGCGGGTAGTGAAGGAGCCGCAGCGTGGGCTGCAAGAGAGCAGAGCGAACGGAAGGAAGTCAGCTATGGAGCGAGCCAGCGACAGCAGTGCCAAGCGATCGAGCGCGCGTGACAGACTGGCGTACCAGAGGAGGTCCGATCCTGTCCTCGAACCAGTTCTCGGGCAGACCCAGGCTCAGTGCAAAGACCCGGTTCAGGACGTGGCCCAGCTGCGAGGCCAGCTCAAAGTACTCGAGCAGTCGCGCCTTCCACTCCTCTCCCACACGCTCCTAGCGCACCGGCGTTGTCAGCCCTGCGTGCGTGCGTGCGTGTGCGTGCGACGATCTGCGCGATGGCAGCTCGAGGCCTCGAGAGGGATTGCTTGTACCGGGTCGGGCCACTGGTTGGGCGTGTAGAAGACCTCGCCGTAGTGCGGGTCAGAGGGCGGCACCTCGGGCCCCATGTCCAGGCCCTCCTTGTAGTCGCCCAGCTCCTTGTCCTCAAAGTTCACGTTGTGCTCCGGATATATCGTGCTCAGGTTCTCCTCACCATACGCAAAGTATCCTGTGCGTGTGCGTGTGTGCGTGCGTGTCGTGCGTGCGCACCGCCCACCACAACAGCCATGCGTCAGACGCGAGCTCACACGCGCACGACCTCACTGATCGAGACTCGATCACGTTCACTATGTCAACGCAGAGAGAGCTCTCTCACTGTTCTGTGGGGCGAGGAAGGCGAGGGAGAGGAAGGAGAAGGAGGAGAGGGAGAGGGTACCACGGCCGTAGCCGCCCTTGAGCTGGCGCTTGTAGGCCGGGGGGAGGGAGAAGAAGCGCCGCATGAGGTCGAACAGGCCGTCGACTTTCTCCTGCGGCAGCACGCCCTGGTAGTCGCTGATGAGGAAGAAGCCCGACTCGACGCACGCGTCGTGCACGGCCCGGGCCACACGCCTCTTGGCCTCCTCGCGCTCCTTCTCTCCTGCTGCTCCCGCTCCACTCCCGGGCGACGACAAGATGAAGGGGCTCACGTCTATCACTGGGAGCGCGTACTGCGGCAGCGTGTCGTGCGGCGGCACAACTGCGGACGGGTCATCTGGCATCGGCGATCCCGCCACGCGCTTGTCCTCTCTGCTGTTGTTGCTGTCCGCCATGGCTTACCTTGACTTTCTCGTGTGCTGTATGCGTTGGTGTGTGGTTTGTGTCTCGTGTGCTGGGCGAAGCTCGAGGAATGTTGCTTTTGCTCCCGGAATGCCAATGCCAAAATGAGACGTATCTTGAATATTTCGAATTATTTAACTTAGACATACCATGCATTCCCTAGCGAAAATGCAATAGAAAAAGAATTCATAAAACAAAAGAACGAGCTGCTCGAGATGTCGCGATTGACGATCGCGGGCGGGGCGCTGGGCGGTTCGCTGTCGTCGATGGGGAGCCTGCCGGGCGTGCAGGGCTACCCGCTCTTCAAGATCAAGCGTCTGCTCTCCGTACGCGGGGGCGGCCCTCAACTCAACACGCCGACGCCTTCGTCGTCCTCCAATTCGCCCTCGACGTCGCTCACCTCCTCCACCTCCTCTGCTCTTGCCCAGTCCTCCTCCTCGCCCTACTCTTCGTCCTCCCTCACGCTCAGCCTCTCGTCCTCGCTCGATGGCGACTGGGCCAGCCTCGCGCCTTCCGTCACCATTCGGCTCGTCGCCGCCGCCGGCGTCAAGAACTATTCCCTCATGGCCCTCGCCTGCTCCAACGGTGCACCCCACTTATTTATTATTATTTCTCCTTTTTATTATTTATTTCCACCAAAATAAATAGGTATTAATTTAGGTACCTAAAATATTTATTATTTTATAAAATTAGATAGAAAATTTAATAAATTAAATTTATATGTTGGTGCAGATTTTTTGCTGTTCAGGTATGTGGACGAGGGCGGCGTGCCGATCGTGCGTCAGCTCATGTGGCCCGAGGTACGAACGCGCGAGGGAGAGAGAGCGGAGGGATCGGGTGATGCATGATCGCTCTGATCCGACTGATGCTTTGGCCTTTGCGTGCATGCATGCATTCGAATGTCACACAGGGTCCGATGAAGCGGGTGGTGGCGATGGACTTCAATCCGACGGCGCAGCTGTTGTGCTGCGTGACCGGCGACTCGACGGTGGTGCTCATCCCGGTCTACTTCCTGATGCGCCGCCGAGCCGAAGCCAACCCGGCCTCGCTCCAGAGGGAGAGGGAGTCCGCCGCCGCCAGGTGCCACACGACGCGCTCTCTCCTCTCCTCTCCTCTCCTCTCACCACCAACCTAACCTGATCCACGCCCTCGTTGCCACGCTGCGCGCACACAGGAAAGCGGGCGCGGGCGCGAAGAAGGACGACGGAAAGCCCACCAGCACCTGGTACGCGCTCGCATCACGACCGCCGTTCCCGCTTGCAGGCGTACGCCTGACTGAGCTCTCTCTCTCCCCCTCCCTCTGCCAGGTCGCTCAACTACTTCCCCTCGCTGATGAACTACGCGCAAGGCAACGTGGCGTCGCCCAAGGCGAAGACGGACAAGGTTAGTGCATGGGCGCTCGTGGTGCTGCGCTGCGACGCGATGACAGTGGAGAGAGCTGATGTCGTTTCCGCGCTTCGCGCGTGCGTGCGTGTATGTATACGCAGGCCTACGTGGCGCCGACGGCGCTCGGCGCCTTGGACGACGTGACCCTGATCACCTGCTGTACCAAGGCCAAGCCGCCGGGCGTCTCGCAGTGTCTGTGGTGGAACACGTCCGAGGGCCGCGACTTTGGTTCGCTCTCTCTACTCAACGCACACCGACCGGTTGGTTGCGTTCCCTCACATGCACGGGGTGTGTGTGTGCGCACGCGCTCTCTCGCACGCGTCAGGTTTGATCGCGACGCTCGGCGGGAAGGTCCACTTTGTCGACTTCATCCAGCAGCGTGAGGTCTACACGCTCTCCCTGCCCAATGCGGCGATCGACAACCTAGACATCGTTGCCACCGACTCCTACAAGGTACACAGCTCGCCAACCTCGCCTCACGTTCCAGTGGTCGCTAACGCTCACTTTCGCACGCACACGCACACGCACACGCACACGCACACGCACACGCACACGCACAGTATCTTCTGATCCAAACGCGCAAGGGCGTGTGCTACAAGATGCTGCTCGAGTACCGCACGCCGGGCGAGGGCCGATACGAATCGGTCATCTCCACGCCCAAGAGCAAGGCCAACGAGCCGCTCAGCACCCAGTTCCACCCCGTCCCGCTCCAGCAGTTCCCCTACCAGGAAAACGTCTCCCTGGGCGTCCAAAAGACCTGGCAGGGCTGCCTCGTCGGTAACTAGCTTCCCTGCGCGCGCTCCAACTCGTGTGGCGTGCGTGCGTGCGTGTGTGCGGGCGTGTTGGCCCTCTCAGGCGAATGTGGCTGACGTGCTTGTCGCGCACGCACGTACGCACGCGATGACAGGCGCCTATCATCCGCTCACGCACACCTACGAGGTGTTCGGACCGGAGCTGGGCAAGTTCGCCCTCTTTGTATATCAGCTGCCGTCGCCGCCCACGCAGATACTGCTCACCGAGCGTCTCACATTCGTGGTCAGCAAAGGTAACGACACACCCGTTCGCCGGTCCAGATCACGCATGCGCGTAGCCATGACGCGCTCTCGTTCGCTGACACACCGCTCGCTCGCTCGCTCTCTCTCTCTCTCTCTGTCTCCACGCACCACAAGTTGGCGATGAGGCGAGCTCCGTGTCCGTCGTCTCGAACTGGAACGCGGCCACGTCCCCAGAACCTCACTGTACGCGCGTACCTGTGGCCACTCACTGCCCGCGTGCAGAAGCTCACCGTTGCGTGCGCGTCTGTGTTGCCTCCGTGTTAGGGTTCTACAAGCACCACAAGGACAGCGTGATGCAGGAGTTCAACCTCGGGCCGGGACAGAACATCCTGGGCGTGTTCCGGACGAACTCGGCATCCATGACGCGCCGCTCCACGCCACAGGTAAGCAACCAGCCGATCTTCAACGAGAACTTGACCTCGTTGGGCGCGTGTCAGTGACGCCCGAGCGCATCTCGTGCTTCTTCTTCTTCTTCTTCAGAACTCGTCGACGGCGCTCGAGGGCTTCTACATGTGGACTTCGGACGCGGTCTACCAATGCGTGGCTGATGTACGCTCTCACTCTGATGGCTCTGATGCACAGGTGGCGACGACGACTCACTGCTGTCGCGTGTCGTGTGTGTCGTGTGTGTCGTGTGTGTGCACTCCAGCAAACGCCCGAGAACATATTCTATTCGCTGATCGGGAAGGGCCTGGAGAAGAGCGAGGCCGAGTCCTTTGGCAAGACGATGGCCCTCGACATGCTCACACTCTACGAGACCGCCGCCGACAAGTACTTTGAGCTCGGCAACTACCAGCGCGCGTTCGAGTACGCGCCTGCTCGCTCGCTCGCTCGCTCGCCGCACGCACGCACGCACTCATCACGATCTGACGCTCTCGTCTTGTCCTCGGCGACTGCCGCAGGCTCTATCAGCTCTCCAACGTGGAGATGCAGAAGCTGATGCAGAAGTTCGGAGGCATCCACCGCATGGACATCGTGCTGACGCACCTCCGCGACCAACTCGACTCGCCCCACGGTATGCGTGGGCTGCAGCACCTCTTTTTTGCGTTGCACCACCGACTGATCACCGACTGACGCTGCCATCACGCTCTCTCGCCAGCCCTGTCGGCGGGCGACAAGAAGAGCCTCGCCAACACCCTCCTCCGGAGCTATCTGCAGTGCTACCTGGAGGCTCCGCAGCACAGCGACCTGGTACGCAAGCTCGCCTTCCCACACGCCTCCAAGAGCGAGCCACGCACTGACTCGTGTGTCGTGTGTGTTGTGCTGGGGACGTGCGCACGCTCTTCCAGCGACAGTCGTTGGAGGCGGACTTTGAGTTGTTCCTGCGCGAGAACGAGGACTACGATCCCAAGGACGCTCTCGATCTTCTTCTCTCCCACGGACTCATGAACAACTTCTTCATCGTACGTTCGCGCCATCTCAGCCATCACTCCTATGCGCGTGTGTGCGTGTCCTGACCGCGCGATGCTCCACCTCGTCGCATGCCACGGGGCGATCGCACAGGTGGCCAGAGCGCGGCGGATGGGAGCCTACGCGCTCAGGCTTCTGTCCAACAACGGCAGTCTCCACATCGAGCCCAAGCTCATCCCCACGGTCCGGGTACGCAGTCGCTTTGCCTTTCTCACTGGCTGGCCGGCCGTGCAACGAGGACAGTCCTCGCTGACCTCGCACGTCGGCTCGCCTCGCCTTGATCGCAACTCGCGGAGCAGGAGGGCGGGATGTCGGGCGATCTGAAGGCGTGCGAGGGCGGCATCCTGGTGCGGTGCCTGCCGCCTAAGCTGCAGATGAGGCTCATCCTGGACGACGTCAGCAACATTCCCTTCTACTTTCGACGCATCGAGCCCCTCCTGCCACTCCTCGACGAGAACATGCTGGTACGTACACGCGTCACATACACACACACACACGCAGTGTGTGGTCAACTGAAAGCTCTCTCCTCTCTCTACGATCGTGCAGCTGGAGGTGGCCCGCATATTCGATCCTCTCGGCGATGTGGCACCGAAGATCTACTCGGCCGTTGCGCGGTACGGCCGTGCCATCCGCTCAGCTCACTCGCCCTCGCCCTCGTCCTCGCGTGTGACGTCGATCGATCAATTGACTGACTGTGCGTGCGCGGCCGTCGTCGCGCGTGCATCAGGTCTGATCACGATCAGACATCTTGGGGCAAGTTTACCATGGCGGGCTCGCTCGAGCTCACCGACGCGCACAACCCCAACGTCGAGGTGCGTCTCCTCGTCCGCCGCCGCCATCGCCTCTTCCTCGTCATTGAGATCTGATCCGTGGCGGGCCTGTTGTGTGCGTAACAGGAGTGGGCCAAGGGACCAGAGGACTTCATCGAGCTGTTCCTGACGACGCTCTTGATGCTCAACCATCGACGGAAGCACAACGAAGCTCACCTTCCGCCCAAAGGTACGCCGCGCTCGAGCCCGCATTCCTTGTCTGTGTGCGGCGCCTCTGACGGCAACCGCGACACGCACACGTACACACAGTCGAGAAGCGGAGTGTCGTGGAACAGCAGCCTGCAGACCAGGTCTCGTCGGTACGTCCTCTGCGCACTGCCACCTCGTCCTAGCATGTTGCTTCTTCGGTCGTCTTATGTTGCGGCGGGACTTGTGACACAGGGCGGGAAGCTGTCCGTGCCATTCGGCGGGCTCGTCAGCATGCGTCAGGTGGTAAGCGTGTCCTGCGGATGGAACCACTGCGCGGCCTTGACCGGTACCCATCACGCACGCACTGCATCGCGCTCACCATACACGCACACACGCACGCACCACACGCGCGCACGCACTGCGTCGCGCGCACACGCACGCACCGCACGCACGCGCGCACACTGACGGTGTCTGCTGTGACCAGAGAACGGCCACGTTTACACGTGGGGACGTAATGGCTCGGGCGAGCTCGGCCACGGTGACAAGAGTGGCGTGCCACAGCTGCATCCCAAGCAGGTCATCTTCTTTAAATCCAAGTGTGTGAAGGAGGTCGTCTGCGGCGGCGAGCACACGCTCGCCAGGACCGGTACACACCCACACACTCCACTGTGCGCGTCTTGTCGCGGCGATGGGCTCGCGTCTCGCTGCACACACACGCTTACGGTTGTGATCACTTGCACAGAGAGCGGAAGCGTGTATGGTTGGGGCAATGGACGCATTGGCCAGCTGGGTCTGGGCGATCGCACGCTGCACTGGCTGCCCGTACCAATCAAGACGCTGCGCAAGATGCACGTCACCCAGCTTGCGGCCGGTTACGCCCACACCGTCGTCGTCCTCAGTACGCACGGCCTCCTCCTCTCGCAGCCCAGGGCTCTTTGCCTGACAGTCCAACGTCGTGGCGTGCTTGCAGAGTCGGGCGACGTGATGGTGTTTGGCGGCGGGGAGGTGGGCCAGCTCGGCACGGGCATGCGGAAGGACCTGCTCGTGCCCACCAAGCTGCAGTCCATGCCCAGCATCGTCCAGGCCGCGTGCGGCTACTGCCACACGGCCCTCCTCACCGAGGCCGGCGAGGTCTACACCTGCGGCAGCGCCATGTCCGGCCAGCTCGGCCACGTACGTGCCTCTCTCCCAGTCTGTGCGCACTCTGGCGTCATGGTCGCTACCACCGCCACACGAGCGCGCGCGTCGAGGAAGGCGTCATCACTGACTCTGCACACACATTCGCGGGTGACCAGGCGGACAACTTGCAGAACGACCGGCTGGCGCCCAAGATGGTGGAGGGATTGAATGGCAAGCGGATCCGGTTCATCGCCTGCGGCTCGTTCCACACCATCGCCATCACAGGTCCCTTTCCCCCGTTCGCTCTCATCCATTCGCGCACGACTTAAAGCGTACTCACGCAATCACCTCGGCGCGCCCTCTGTCGTCGCAGATCTGGACAACGTGTACACATGGGGCGGCGTGCAGGGAGCGGACGCGGATGGCGCCATGCGGCAGGAGCGCAAAGCGGCCATCCTCAAACGGTACGTGTGTCGTGTGTGTGTGTCGTGTGAGCTTGCCCTCTCTGCAGCTTCTACCCATCGTCAATACCCACCCTGACCATCAATTGATGGCTTGCGCGCGCTCTCTCTGCTCTTGGCAGGGTCACGCCCTCCATCGTCAAGGGACTGATGGGCAAGCGGATATCCCTGGTCTCGTGTGGACACGCGCACTCGGTGGCAACCACCATGGACGGCGAGGTAACGACCTTCATTCCACGCAGCAGCAGCAGCAGCCCACGCCCTTCTCTCCTGCACTCGCTCACCCACCCACCTGTCTGTGCCTTGCCATGCTCGCGCTCCAGGTCTACGTGTGGTCCTCCACCGGGTCTCTTCAGCCGCCGCTCCTGCTTCGAGGCAGCGGGCTTAGCAGTACGCCCTCCGGCCACATCATAGGCAAAGGGAAGCGTTGCATTGACACTCACTGTCGTCTCATCTTGCAGCGACGGTGAACGGTACGACCGAGGCCCCGCTGCTGGTGTCGGCCATTCCCGGGGGTGGGCACGAGATGGCTAAGGGCAAGCCCATGGTGAAGCACGCCGCGGCGGGCGAGGACTTTGCGCTCGTCGTCACCGAGAACGGCCTGCTCTACTCCTGGGGCTCCGGCGCCTTTGGTCAGGTACGCGCGCGCTCTCTCAGCGCTCCTCGCTCTCAAGCCGCTGCCACCATCGCCAGACCTCATCCACATGAGTGTGCGCGTGTGCACGCGCGCGCGAGTGCAGTTGGGCCTCGGGGATCAGGGCGATCGTGCCGAGCTGGTGCAGGTGGCCAAGTCGGAGGAGAGTCGCCGCAGAAGCGTGAGCCCCTACGGCGACTCCCTGCACTCGAACCGTGCGTGCTCTGTCTCTGCACTCGAGTGCGTGTCGTGTGAGTGAGCACCGCGTGCGTGCGCTCAACGTTGCGTGTGAACTGGTTCCAGGTTTGACCTACGGACAGAACGTGCTGGAGAACACGCTGCGCTCGCACTGGGAGCAGTTCAACCCTTCGATCATCCTGACCAAGTGCGCCCATCACCAGAACTGGGTCGCCGCCGCCGTGGTATGTCTCCGCGCGCGTCACGCTCTAACGCTTGCGCGCGTGCGCTGACGCCTTGAGGGATCATGTCCGGCTGGACATCCAGGTCTACGAGATGCTGAGCAGTTGGTCAGAGTCGATCGACTGCGAGCTGCGGGCGATCCGCGCGCAGGCCGAGCACCACCGGGCGCACTTTGCCGTCGAGGAGGCGCGTGGCCACGAGGTGGACTCGGTGTTCGGCGTCCTCAACTCCATCCTCGCTCAGAAGAGCGAGCTCAGGAAAGCCAAGCTGCTCACCCAGGTGCGTCCTGCAATGTCGTGTGTGTGTGGTGTGTGTGCGTGTGCGTGCGTGTGGCATCGGCGCTTACGTCGTAAACTCGCATCGGGGGCGGCAGGTGCTGTGGTATTGGCACGAGAACGAACTGCCGGTGGAGCCGCTAGAGAACTTCTTGCTGGCCAACCTGGACTCGGCGGGCAAGGCCCTCGCCTACATCATGCAGGAGGCGCACGCCGGGACCGAGCTTCCCTTTGCCGGTCTCCCCTTCCAGCGCGCCTTCTACGAGACCATCACGCGCCTTCGCATCGCCCGCCTCCAGGACCTCCTGCGAGGTGTGTACTCCGTTCCCCGCGCGTCTCAGCTATCTAGCTCTCTCTCTCTCTCTCTTGCTTCTCATGCTAACCCGCGGCTGGGGGAGGACCAACAGGACCTGCACAGACGGGTGACTTGCAAGCGCTCTCCGAGGAGTCTCTGTGGCAGCAGATCACGGTGCGCTCTCTTGCTCTTCTGCGTCTCGCCTCGTGCGCTGGCCGTCAGACTAACGCGCGCGCGAGCACACAGGCTACGATCACGACCAACTGGGACAAGCGATCCAAGATCACGATCCCATCGACGTCGCTCCCGGCGCTCCCGCCAGGCAAGAACATGGACGACCAGGTCGGCACCCTCTCCTTCTCTGCTCTGCTGTCTGCTGTCTGCTTGATGCAATCGCTCACACGTGTGCGCGTATGTGTTGATGAACGCGTGTGTGTGTGGATTGTGGTCTGCGGGAGTGCAGGAGCTGCTGGTGTTCTCGTGCGACAAGAACCACATGTGGACGCGCCAGGTCTTCTTCGAGACGATCCTCCCCAAGTTCAGGACCCTCATCGCGACTCTGCCGACCGACCTGTCCATCACCGCCCAGCTCCTTCTCGCCGAATACCACCTCGTACGCACGCACACCCACACCTCCCTTACACTGCACAAGCTCCTCGCACGTCGTTGTTGTCCTCCTCCACCTGCAAGCTGCCTCGAGCGCGCTCTCTGCACTTGCGGGCGTGATGTACAACACGTTGCGCGGACTGACACACATACACGACACGACAGAAATCGATGCGTGTGGCGTGCCCTCAGTGCGTGTTCAACACGCTGGCCGCCGAGCAGAACGCCCACGCCTCTGGCACCGCCAGCATCAAGCCCTGGGTCGACCTGTGAGATGCGCCGCTTGCTTTATCATACACGCGCGTGTTTGCGCCTTTACAGCACACGCTGCCCTTGTCGCGACATGTGTGCACGCAGCATGTTTCGAACTCGCACACGCCCCCGTTGCGCGTATGTACAGAGAGAGGGAGAGGGAGGGAGAGAGAGAGGGATGGGCTTACAGTTCACACCTTCTTGCCGTCGAGCGATATCTTGACGGTCACTTCCATCAGAAGCTCGGGTTCCTCGGCCAGCACCTTGAAGTCCCTGCTCTTGACCACCTGCGCACGGCGAAGGAAGAAGACAACGTCAGCCGCCAGTGCGCTGACGCGACAGCAGCGCGAGATGAGGTTTACCTCGGTGTGGTGCTCGCAGATGTACTGCAGGCACAGGTCCTTGAGCTGTTGTGAGTTGTGGCGATGGGCAGTCATCAGCAGCGTCGACACCTTGTTCACGCTGATGCTCTGCTTCAGCTTCACTCCGCACATAGCTATGACGCACGAACTCACGCATTAGTCCTCATACGCACGCGCTTCGTGGGGACAACGTTGGGGGGCGTGGCGGTAGTGGCTTACCCTTCAAGCGCGGCAGGTTGTATTGTTCGCCGAGCATGAGCAGCTCGACGTAGGCATCGGCCTCCAGCTCAGAACGAATGTCGTCCGTGTACAGGTACTCTGTCATCCGATTGCGGATCAGAACTGGCGAACACGACCAACCGCGCACGCACGCACGCACGCACGCACGCACGCACGCACGCACGCACGCACGCACGCACGCACGCACACGCACGCACACGCACGGAAAGGAAACGATGGCGTACCAATGAGCTGCAGGAAGACCTCATGTCGGGCCTCAGGAATCTCGATCGTCTTCTGGTGACCCTCCTTCATGGGCCCGTAGAGCATGGCTTTGAACACGGGGCAGCGCACGGCCAGCATGGCCCGGTTGCAATAGATGGGCTTGCCCTCGACCAGGATCGTGAGGTCGCTCAGCTCCTTGTTGTTGAAGAGCGAGTGCACGTCGTCCATGATGACGCCCTTGGGGATGGCAGGCCGGAAGGGACGCGCGACGACGTTGTAGTTGCGCAGGATGCACAGGTCGTGCTTCTCCTCGAGATAGAACACCTTGCCATGCGCCGCCGTCCTGTCCTGCGGCTCGAGCGCCACCTCCATGTACATGTTGATGTCTTCGTCGCTGTGCACGCACGTCTCCGCAATCACACCCATGTTTTCGTCGTACAGAGTCTGGTGTGTGTGTGTGTGTGTGCGTGTGCGTGCGGTGTGTGCGTGTGCGGTGTGTGCGTGTGCGTGGCGTCAGCAACAACAGATTGGAGACAGAGAAGAGAGAGAGAGAGAGAGAGAAGAGAGAGCGCTGTGGTACGATCTGGTGGCCGGGTCGCTTGGACATCCAGGCGTTGCCGGCGGCGCGCACGCTCAGCAGCTCCACGGGCTTGGCGTACTCGATTCGGAAGCACAGCAGCTTGTTGGTCGACGCAAACGACACCCACTGCTCCCTCTGTGCGCACACAATTTTAATTTTATTATTAGTTTTAATTTTCTAAAATAAAAATAAAATCAATACAAGCAGAAAAAAAATACAAGTAGAACTAAAATGTATTATTTATTTATTTTAAATATAATAAAAATGTGGGGGGGGCGAACTTTGAAGGCATCGGCTTGGCTGTGGGAGGTGATCTTGCGGCTGGTGGCTGACCACGCCCCCGTGCCAACCGAATAGGTGCGGTCCACTTGGCCGTGCACCAGGCTGATCGACAGAGGCGACACCGCGTCCTCCGAATTCGCCTCCTGTGGCTGCTGCTGCATCCCCCTCTGGTAGTTTTTAGTTATCTGATTTATTTTTTTATCTGTGAAAAGAAAATGTATTTCTTGCTGAGAAATTACAGAGAAATCGATTTTAGCTAATAATTTCACCTTTTTTGGATAAATATTTTTACCACATAACTCGACAAAAATATAATCAAAGCTGGGGAGAGGGTTGATCAGCTTCAGGAGCTGAGGTAGTTGGCGTCTCGGCCGTAGCGGCCAGCATGACGCAACGTTGAGCATGATGGCGGCCAAGGCATCGGAAAGCGTCAGCGAAATCTCTCGCTTGGCTTGGCGTGTCGCAGTGCAGCGATGGCAGAGGCCTTGTGTCACACAGCTCGGTGGACGATCGCCAGAGAGTAAGTCGTGTGGAGGAGGAGGAGGAAGAGCTCCACAGGGCCTGTGAAAGCGCATAGCAGTCCCTTGGCTCACTCTGTCCCTAGACCACTCGATCTCCGTGTGCACCTTGAGTTCAGCGCCATTGAGAGTTCATCAAGTCGCGCGGTGCGCGCACGCCAGAAGACGAGACCAGGGTCCAGTGGGTGGTGCGCTCTCAGATCGGTGACCCACCACCATGACCATCACCATCAGCTGCTGCAGGCAGGTCTCTACGTTTGACAGCCTCTAGAGGACGTGACACCGATGAAGCCAGCAACACATCACATCCGCGCGTCTTGCTTGCTTGCTAGCCACAGATCGAACCCTCATCCTTCATCGATGGAAGAAGCCTCAGCTCACACCACTGCTGCGTGGACCAGGTCTCATCACAACGCCAACTGCAACAACAACAACAACGCCGATGCGGAGCTAGAGCGGCGTCTTGTCCTCAGAAACGTATCTACCTCCTCCTTGTCGTCCTCCTCGTCGTCCACGTCCTCGACGTTGTGCTGATGAGCGCTTGGTGATGTTCGCACAGCTGGCGATGACGGCCGACAAGCTGGCGCGCATGAGCATGGCCGCCAGCGTGGGCTTGTCGAGCGGGACCGACAGCGACCTGTTCGCCAGGAGCCTCGAGGACATGCACGGCTGCATTCGCCAGCTGTGCCGCGCCTACCAGCTCAAGGAGCCGCAGGCGGCGCCTGAAGTCTGCATCCTCCCTCGCTCCGACATCCCGTCTGCGCAGCCACACCACCAGGAGAGTAGGCATGGCCGTGACGCCATCGGAGGCCTCAGCCTCGGTGGATCTGCAGCCAAGCGGCACAGGCCGTCGGTCCGCGCTCGGCCTGACAAAGCCTGCGTCGAGTGTGGCCGACGAGACACGGCTCAATGGAGACGTGGTCCGTTGGGTGTCTCCACGTACGCCTCCTCTGCATGCTCGCGTCGAGCTTGCGCGCAGTCCCGCTGTCGCTCACACCGCGTGGCGAATGCGTGCAGATTGTGCAACGCGTGCGGGATCAGGCACGCCAGAGTGATGAAGAAGGTGCAGCGGCAGCACGCTCTCCGGCTGGGCGTCTCCCCGGGATGCACGCCCCCGCTGCCTGATGAGCCAGACGAATGCCGCGAGGATTCCTCAGCTTCGGCCGCATCTCCCGAGGGAGCCCACACACAGCAACAACACCAGCAGGAGAGTCACGATCAGCGCGAGGCGTGGCCAGAGCAGCTGCAGCTGAGGTCTTCCGTGTACGATCTGCTAAACTGAACGCGAGTTCTCTCGCACGACTCTGCTGCCCTTCACCGTGTGGTTGTGGTGCGGAGTTGTTTCCTCGTGATTACGCTGGAACACGAGGCCACATTTTTCGAATTTTTTGATCTGCTGCATAAAGTCACTGCATAGATTCCATAAATTTGAAAAATGAAGATAGAATCCTGCAGACGAAACGCGACACATTAGCGCTCTCACGCAATCTGGAGGTGGGAGGGTTCATGACTTCAGTCATGAAGCGGCGGATCAATGGAGGCACTGCTCCACGTTATTTAACGGCGGCCAACGTTGCTCACTCTTCTCTCTCCCGCACACAACTGAACTTGAGCCCGCACACCACCATCTCCTCTTCATAGCCACTCGGTTGGTGGCGGTGACTCCCGAGATGCTCCTGCTCGCACCTGTGACCTACAAGACGAGGCGAGCCACGATCAGAGAAGCCTTGTGCGAGGCCTCGACCTGTGCCAGCGGCCAGACATGCTGCATGCTGCCCTGACGAGGCTGGGCCGCCAACGCCTGTTGCTGCCTGAGGCCCTGCTGCGCCAACGGCAACTGCGTGTGATCGGGCAACGCGTGCCCGGCTGTACCGAGGTCAGACGGTGCGACAACATCGAGCAGCGTCGCTCACACGTTCTCCCTGGTCCTATCCATCTTTCCATGTTCACCATCCATTGATCTGTATTTATGTCTCCTCCGTCAAGCTTCGTATCTCTATGTCTCTCTCTCTCTCCTCATCCTCTCCTTATCTCTATCCATATCTCCACTATCCACATCTCTATCCATATGTCCACAGCTGATGTCCATTCACTCCGTAGCTGCGCCTCTCCATTCTGTACGTGGCGATGATCTCGCTACTGAATTATATCCAATTTTAGCTCCGTTCACATGCATCGTCCCACCAACGCGCTTGTGTGCTCTCTGGTCTCGTATGTGAGCGTGGTTGTTCGAAGGGGAGAGGCTACGGTGTTTGCTTGATGCTTGTACTGGCGTGAGAGTTTTATTGGCTGAGCAATCGCCGCCACGCCTCTACTAGGGACGCCGTGCCGATGATCTTCCTCGTCGACGCCTCGCTGGCGTCCGGGTCGCCCGCAGGCGAGGAGGGCAACGTCGTCGTCGGTGGAGTGACGCCGCACTCAAAGTCCGTGTTGAAGGAGAACAGGGCGGTGGCGTCCGCCGCCACGCCCATGACCTCGCTCACGGCGTCGGTGCTGATGGCGTTGAGATGGTCGGAGATGGTCATGCTCCACTCGGAGTAGACGTCGTAGGCAAAGTACACAGTGCTGGCGTCGGGCATGGCCGTGGACGCGGCCACGGTCGTGAAGTTGGTGATGACGACGCGGAGCCAGGGACTCGAGGCGCTGGAGTTGAATAGGAGTTCGGCGACGAGCCGAGTGAGCGCGGCCTGGAACTCGGTCGCGTTGCCGCTCCTGGTGAAGACGCTCGAGTAGCTCATCACGACGCCATTACGGCAGAGGTCCTGCGGGACAGGACCACTGTCGCTGCTGTTGGTGTTGGTGGAACTGGTGGGCGTCCTGAGGGACGGAGCGCTAGGCGCTGCCGAGCGCCGAGCGGCTTGGGCGTCGGCGACCACCAAGACGGCCGCGAGAACGAGCAGAGCCAGCAACCAGCTGTCGCGCGTCGTGTTGTACATGTATGGTTATAAAATGAAAGGGTTGTCCTCTCTCTGTGGCTTATCTTCTTCTCTGTGTCAGAACTAGTTTTAACTCAGATCTCACTACAATCACCGCGGATCGTATGTCTCAACGGACGTGTTTGGGCCATCTCACCGAGAGGCCGCGCTAGCTGCTGGTGCTGCTGGCTTTGGCCTGCAGTTACGCCGTGTGTGTGGGGCCGATCTCAGTTCTTATTCAGGCTGAGGCATGATGCTGGGGCGAGGTGGAGGGGATCTGGTGGCTCACCTGTTTGAGGGCAGCGATTCGCTGCTGGAGGTACGTCTTGTAGCGCTCGACGTCATCTTGAGGGAAGTGGTAAAGCGCCGAATGGATGAGCGCGACCTGCTCCTGCCGCAGGTCCCATTCTGCGCGGCGTGGTGAGGGCGGGCAGGGCACAACCTTTGCAACACGAACACGAAGCAGTTCTCAGCGCGTGGGAGGACGCGAGACGTACCCGAGTTGGTGAAGCTCTGCTTGACCAGATCGAACTCGCGCAAGTCTTCGGCCAGGGCGGCCACCGCCGTGCTCACTCCCACCGAATGCAGCTTGATCCCGTAGTACACACGAATAGTGCCCTGACCGACGACCACATGTCTCAACTTCGACTCACAAGCGTGATTCGTTGTGTGTGTGTTTGTGTGTGTGGCCGCGTACCTCGATGGTGATGTAGACCAGGCAAGGCGACTTCTTGCCGGGTTCGATTGAGTACATTCCTGCCGCGCGCGCGACGGTGAAGTGAGACAGCGAGCCACGACGAGGGAGTGCGATACGTGGGAGTGATAGCGGATAGAGCAGCAGCTCGCCCACTTACCGGCGGTGAACGCGCGCACGGGCTGGTGGGAGTGGAACGATATTGTCTGTCCCTTGGAGTCGATGAAGTGCGTGAGGCCGTTCCACGAGCACAAGGCGGCCACCTCTTCGCCCGAACCTGCAAGGCCACCACATGCGCGCGATGGAAGCTGTTCAATCACCAGTACGCTGATGGGTGGATTGCTCTCTGCGCCTTGTGCGCCCAGTTGTGCGTACCGGTGATGTCCAGCGCACAGGCGGTGAAGCACTGGGAGCAGTCCATGGACTGAGACACGGAGGCGAGGGGTTGCTGCTGCATGGTGGGTGAATCCGTGGGGAAGAGCTCCTTGGCCACGTTCCCCGACGCACTGCTGCCGCTCGCGGTTGGCGACGACGGGTCCACTTCCCACAGCACGCTCCACACGATGCCCTTCCCTCCCGCTCCGGCGCCCGTCAACTCCACGAGCTGCATGTGCCCTGTGGTACACGCGCGCACAAACACATCGGTGGCAACCGCGTCAGAACGAGAGAATGGCAACAGAGAGGCTCAGCGTGTGTGTTCACACCGTCGAGCGTGGCCACGGCTGCGATCGCTCCCTTGGTGCGGACGATGGGCGAGACGATCTCGGTCGGAGCGAAGCTGGCCTCGGTAGTTGGCGTCGAGTCTCGACCGCCATGAGGCGCATCATCTCGCTTGTCTTCCGCTCCCGATGACGACGCATCGTCGTACCGCGAGTAACCGCTGTGGGCGCGCCAAGCAACACGTGCGTGAGTCCAACTGAGAGCTCGGCGCGATCAAGAGACTCCGGGGCGGTCACACACGTACGGCTTTCTGCCGCGCGGGTCCTTCCTGGAGCGGGACGTTCGCACGTAGGGCTGGAGCACTTCTGTTGACGTGCCTTGGTTATCGATCACGGCGTAGGCGCCGCCCTGCAGGCCAACCAGCACCATTCGGACGCTGTCGCCCACGTCGCGCTTGAAGTTGGACACGCACAGCGAGCTGCGTGCATGCGTATGTGTCCAATCGCCAGTCAGCCAAAAACACAGCCAACACAGAGCGCAGCATGCAGCACGCGCGCGTGCGCGGGAGGTACCAGATGTGGTGCGGGAAGGACCAGGTGGCCTTGGTTTGGACGCCGGGGGTCTGCTGTCGGGTGGGAAGGCTCGCAGACGAGTGCCCCGCGAGCAGCGAAGGCGCCGAGTACGAGTTGGAGGAGAGCATGGCGGCGGCCGACGCGGCAGACGTGGGCATGCTGGCCTCTCTCTGCGCAGAGAGAGTCGGTTCGCGTCCTCTGACCGGCGACTGAACGCTGGGTATGGTGGACGACGATGCCGGCGACGGCCCCAGCGAGGGCGAGGGTGGGGTGGTTCGATCGGGCGGAGACAGCTGGTAGGAGTAGAGGATGCGATCGCTGCCCCCCATCAGCAGTTCGTTGTAGCCGTCGTTGTCTGCGATCTCGGTAGTCAGTTGGGCAGGTAAATGCACGCTGCGCACGCACGCACGCACGCACGCACGCACGCACGCACGCACGCACGCACGCACGCAGAGAGGCAAGAGAGAGAGAGAGAGAGAGGTACCAGCGTCTGTGATGAGGATTGCGTTGATGTTGGGTGGAATGCGACAACTGGCACGCGCCTTCATGGCGCAGGGTCGGCCTTCTCTGCCCTCCTCGTCCTTGCTATGTGCTTCTGCTTCCGCGTCCTCCTGACCAAACTCGAAGATGTGACACAGCCCTTCGAACGTGGTCACCACCAGAGCGTTCTGTCAGCACACACACACACACACACACACACAAAGAAAGAGAGAGAGAGAAAGAGTCAGTTCTGACATCAGATCGATGGTCAACAGATGTGAGAAGGCAGTGTGAAGAACAAAGAAGCAACCTTGCCGTGATTGTACACGTCGCCAATCGCGATGCAGGCGATCTGCACCCACAATGCACCCAAACGACGCGAGCACAGAGCATTGGTATCAGCCAGCAGCTAGTACAGCAGCAACAGCAGCAGAGCGTGTGTGCGTGCAGGTGCGTGTGGGGGAGGGGGAGGGGTGAGCGAACGGTGCCGAGGTTCTCCGCCGTGCGCCACGGCTGCGGGTTGGTGCCCTTCCACACGAGCAGCAGGCCGCCCAGGCTCCCCGCCACCAGCTCCACATTGCCGTCGTTGTCCACGTCCCCTGCACCGCGCCATTTAAATAAAAAAATATAAAAATCACGAATAATAAAAATAAATTTAATCTAATTAAATTTCATCAACCTCAGTTGCGATTTGAGGAAGGGCCAACTGGACACTGGCCAGTGAGATTTAGTGGGTGGAATGGAGGGGGGGGGGTGAGCTGGGTACCGAGCGCGACGGCCTTGTGAAAGGTGCGGTGCTTCCACCGGAACTCGTGGTGGTTCACGAACGAGATGTGGCGCGAGAGGAGTCCGCTGTAGGCGCTGGGCGCCTGTGGGGTCGGTGGCACCACCGCCACGGGCGAGAACGGCAACGTGGCCACCCCCTCCATCTTTCTCTCTTGCCACAATTTATTTTTATATTTTTTATTGTTTTACCCAATTTGTTGCATAACTTGGCAATTTTAATTGAATGTCATTAAGGTCTACAGAGTTTTTGCGGTCATTTGGCTGATGAAAGGTTGTCAACATTTGGGACGTCAAGCACGACAGGTTCGTTGAGGTCCAGGTCTTCATCAGACCGTGCTTGTGGGCAGGCCGTCCGTGTCGTCGCCCACCTGCTGATCGAGGAAGGTCAAGATGTCCTCCATCTTGGGCCGCTTGTCGGGCGACGAGTGCCAGCACTTCTTCATCACCTTCTTGAACTCGATCGGTAAGTCGTTGGGGATCTGCGGCCGCTTGCCCTCGAGCACGTCCAGCGACACGCCCATGAAGTTGCGCCCGGCGTAGGGCTCCTTGCGCGTCGCAACCTGCCACATGATGACGCCGAACGAGAACACGTCGGCCCGCTCGTCGTACTTCTTCGTGGATGATCTCCGGCGCCGTCCAGCAGGGCGTGCCGCAGAGGGTCATGGTGGCGTTCTCCTCCTTGATGCGCGCGAACCCAAAGTCGGCCACCTTCACGTTCCAGTTCTCGTCCACGAGCAGGTTCGACGGCTTGACGTCGCGGTGCACGATCACCGGATGCAGCGAGTGAAGGTAGTTGATGCCCAGGGAGGTAGAGCGGAGCAGGCGCAGCTTCTGCTTCCACGTGAGCTTGATGGTGTTGTTGGAGAGGATGTCCTTGAGCGAGACCTGCTTCATGAACTCGGTCACGATGCACAGGTTGGGCTTCTTCACGCACGCGCCGATGAACAGCTCGATGTTGGGATGGTGCAGCTCCGAGAGGAAGGCCATCTCGGCGCGGAACTCGAGCATGCGCCGCTCGTCGAGCTTCTGCTTGATGAACCGCTTCACGGCCACCTCGACGCCCTTCCACTTGCCCCGGTAGACGACGCCGTAGGACCCGAGGCCGACCTGCTTGCCCACCTGGATCTCGCCAAAGTCGATGATCCACCGACAGAGATTAGCCGACGTGAGGAATGTGTCCTCCTTGAACATCATGCCCTCGCCCACCGCCGTCTGCAGCTCTTCTCCACGCCGTCCTCCACGTGCACCTCCATAGCCGCGATCGCCGCTGTCCGTCGACGCCCCGCTCATCTCTTTGGATCGAGGCCGACGTGGGCTTGACGATCGTGCCGGCCTTGTTCTTCAAGTCCGCCACACGCAGCCCCGTCGGCAGCGGCATGTCGGTCAGGTAGAGATAGGTCATGGCGTTGACGTTGTTCTGACGCCACGACAAGCTTTAGTACAGGCACCATCAGGCGTAGGCGCAATGACATGTCGCGTACCTGCAGCCATTGCGTGCGAAGCACGCCAGAGGCGCCGGCCACAAAGGCGCGGAGTCGACGTGGCGGGCGGCATCCGGTCGAGCGAGCGGTTGGCAGCAGCCAGCGCGTCGGTATACTCCACGCTGAAGCTCTCGAGAGCGCGCTTGAGCACCTCGACCGCGGTCAAGGCCGAGTTGTCGTTGTAGCCGAGGATGATGTTCTCGCCCGGCAGCTTGGACGCAATCGGCCCGTTGAGCTGCTTGATCCTGGTGTCGTTCCACTTGGTGATGGTGCCGGCCCAGATGGCGCCAAGCGTCTCCCTGTCGAGTACCTAGTGGCCGAGGGCATGTGTGACCACATGCAATATCACGTGTTAGTTTATTTTAATTTTAGGTCCGAAGCCCGTGTCTGGCATTGTTGTCTGATGACTAAACTCTGGCCTGACGTCAATGTTGTTGTGTGGTAGGACTTCACGTGCCTCGACAGGGGCATAACGGACGAGTTTGACGGCCAGTACAGCTACCTCCTGCAGCTGCCACTGGCCGGGCAGGCCATGCTGATGGCCTACAACATTTCTAGATTAATAGTTTTTTGGCTGGTATGCGAGCAATATGTTCTTTTTATTTTTTTGGATTTTGGTGGTTGAGCTCACACCACGCCGGCGGTGGCGCGCGCCTGCTTGGAGGCGCGGTACTCCTCGGCGCTGACGATCGTCTTGCCGATGGGCCACAGCGCAAAGAGGGCCATCTTGGGGAAGTTGAGCGCCGAGGGGATGCCGATGATGGTCAGCGCCTGCAGGAGGCACATGCCCAGGAGCATCACCGCGATCGGGACGCCAAAGAGCACGGCCCAGATGACGTTGGCGGCGACGGTGAGCGGCGACTTGGGGTTGCTGAGCGGGTTCTTGCCGTTGCCGGTCGAAGGCACGGCCTTGTAGCCGATCGGGCAGAAGGCGTAGCGCGCCACCTTGATCAGCTCCCACGCCACAGGGATGCCGATGATGGTGACGGCAAAGGACAGGGCGGCGAAGAGGAAGAGCAGTGAGAGAGGGATGCCGGAGAGGACGATCCAGATGACGCGGCGGACGGTGAGGAGCGGCCCACTGTTCAAGGCAGCATTGAATCGTCGGAAGAAGCTCTGCTTCTCGCCGGTCGTGTTGGTGGTCACTGCAGTCGACATTGCTCTGTGTTGTGTGTGTTGGTGTGTGTAGGGTAGGGTTGGGTGCTGGTGCTTGTGCTGGGTGTGATGCTGAACTGGTTGAAGCTTAGAGTTCCTTCTCTTGTAAGAGCAAAGGGATCAATCTGGGGCGCTGGAGCTAGCCCAAGGCCAGGGAAATCCGGCTTGGATTCGGGTCGTGGTTTGTAACAGCGCGTGCCTGCAATCAGGGACTCCACCAGTTGCAAAGGAATTCCCTGTTGGGAGTGCGCCTTTCTGACACTCTTGGCCTTGCGGAAGCTCTTTGTGCGAGTGGTCCCACTCCAAAGGGTCTTGGTCGTTCTCGCTTGTCTTTGGCGATAGACCAGAGCGGCAGACCAATTGGAAATTGCGGCCAAGCAGAGATGAAAAATGAAAACGCGCAGAGAAATTGTATTTCCTTTGTCAACGGCTAGTATCGCGTATTTCGAATATTTGGGGGCTCCACCGTCTGTTCAGTCTCACACCACTGAAAGCGATGGCGACATCTTGGGCGGCGCACAATGGCTCCGCGAGCGCAGGCGGGAGTAGCAGTGGGAGCAAACGAAACCGTCCATCGCGCGCAGCGGCGGCGGTAGCCAACGTGGCGTCCTCACCTAGCAAGAAGAATTCGTCCAACAAGCAAGTCGCCCCCTTTCCCCATTTTCAAACGATTTTCAGAAACTAATTATTTAATTATTTAATTATTTAGGAAACCAAAAACGCACGATGACAGCGTGATCCGCCGACTTCCCGAAAAGGTACGCCGAGCCTGAATTAAATAATAATTTAAATCTAAATTTAAATCTAAATATTAAAAAATAAAACAAAATGGAACACAAACGACAGATCGTGGGGTACGTGCCTGAGGCCGAGGCGTACGATCGGTTGGTCGAGTTTGAGCGACGGCTCGACGCCACGCTGCTGCGCAAGCAGCTCGACATCCAGGAGTCGAAGCAGATCAAGACCGCGCGGGTACTCATTCCCGCACGCACGCACGCGCATGCAGGCGGACGCTGTGGCTGGATGCCTAACTACGGACGTTGGTGCTTTGCGGTGTGGTTTGGTGTGGTGTGAGCAGACAACCAAGATCCTGCGCATGTTCATCTACAACACGTACGACAACCAGCAGGGCTACTACCACGTCGAAGAGGTTCGTGTAAACAACGCACACTGACTCCACAGGAGTGGTGAAGGCGGTGCAACGCTGACGACGCTGCGCCGGTGAACAGGCGGGAGTGCACGAGCCGCCATCGTGGACGCTCAGAATCGAGGGCTATCTGTTTGAGCAGGAGGTGGATCTGCAGCGCCGCACCACATCGCGCCCGACCAAGAGCAAGTTCTCGCGGTTCTTTCGCAAGGTCCTCGTGCAGCTCGACAAGGAGGTCTACACACCCAACGACGTTATCGAGTGGGACAAGGCGCAATCGCACGGCGACACAGACGGGTTCGAGATCAAGCGAGCAGGCGACACAGAGACCACGGCCAAGATCATCCTCCATCTCGACTACGCCCCGAGGTACGCACAAGTCACTGTGGCACGCACGCACGCACGCAAAACATGACATGCTGACGCACGTGTGAATATCAGTCGATTCAAGCTGTCGCCGGCGTTGGGCACTGCGCTGGGTCTACACACGGACACGAAGTCCAAGATCGTGCTCGGCTTGTGGCAATACATTCGCGTACGCAGGCGCCTTGTCCTAGTTCTGTTGCGATGCGTGCTCACACCTCGTGGTGCGCGTACACAGGCCAACCGCTTGCACGATCCGGAGGACCGGCGGTACGTGGTGTGCGACGAGGTGCTGCAGGAGACCTTTGGCTGCGCCCGCTTCGCTGCGTTGGATCTCACGCGGCTCGTCAGCGAGCATCTGTCGCCCGCCGATCCCATCGAGATCGAATACACCATCAAGTACCGCCTTCTCTCTCTTGCAGGACACTCCTCAGCCATTCCTAACATCTTCGCCGTGGTGCCAGACGCGAGGGTGACTGGCAGGACTATCGAGAGTGTTACGACATCGAGGTGGAGGTCGACGAGACCCTCCCGCAGAAGAACCCCGTGCTGGGCCATCCGACCTCATCGCGCGAGGTAACAACACTCCCCACCTCTCTCCCCTGTCGAGGGACATCACGATGTGCGCGTCCGTCAGTCAGTCCAACCTAATCGTGGTGGTGGTGGTGGTGGTGGTGGTGGTGGTGGTGGGGGCGCCGTTGGACAACAAACAGCTGTCGATGATGGACGAGCAGATCGGCAAGCTGATCGATCAGATCAAGGACCACGCCAAGAAGCGCG
Source organism: Acanthamoeba healyi (assembly GCA_000826305.1). Classification (NCBI taxonomy): domain Eukaryota; phylum Discosea; order Longamoebia; family Acanthamoebidae; genus Acanthamoeba; species Acanthamoeba healyi. The sequence goes on along the minus strand of CDFA01026185.1, from coordinate 30,019 downwards.
ACTTCCTGGCCAACTTCTACAAGGAACCCATCAGTACGCTCTCGTCCTCCTCGCTCCCCCTCTGTGCGAGCCTCCTTTTGGCTCACTGCATACGTGCACGTGCGTGTGTGTGATGCGCAGCCGCGATGAACAAGCTGGTGAAGGACCAGGTGGTCGATTACAAGCTGATGGCCGGCGCTACGGACACCGATGCGTCCCTCCCCGAAGACGAACGCCATGCCGACTACTACTACCAGGTACTCGTGTCGCCCGACACCTCACTCTTCCCTCTCCACTCTCTCACACACACCGAGCTTGCACTTATGACTCCGCGGCAACGTTTCTCGCTCACCTTCTCGATCGTGGTGGCACACAGCCCTTCACGCTCAAGGCCGTGGAGAAGTACCTGCAGCGGTCTTGATCGTTCGCCGACGACAGAGAAGCGGGCGGCTTGCTCGGCAGGCCCCATTAAACGTGTGCTATTCCTCAATGCGTCCCCTGCGCTCTTACACGCACACTCACACGCACACGCACACGCACACGCACAACCTTCATCTTGGTCATTGTAGCTTTATATTCTTGCTTGAGCAGACGTCTCTCGTCGTCTTCATCATCGTCATGGTCATCACTTACTGCTGGTAGACGTAGCCGTGGAGGAAGGCGGAGACGGTGTTGTCAGTGTGAACGATCGAGGAGATGGTGATTACACCAAAGTGCTTCTCGAACGCGCCCGAACCGCCCTTGACCTGGTAGGTGTTGGAGACGACGCTCTCGCCAGTCGCTCCGCCGGGGATGACGGTGTCGACGTTGACGGCGTAGAAGTTGAGGCTGTGCTCGCGGGACAGGTGCGTTCCGAACGAGATGGAGCCGGCGCCGCGCGTGGCGGTGGTCGACTTGTTGAAGCGTGCCTCGGCGTAGGCGCCGATGATGGGCTGGACGGAGAAGGTCACGGCGTCGGTCTTGGGCTTGATGAGGGTGGTGATGGTCTGCGAGTTGCCCTTGATGGCGAAGGCGAACGGCGCCTCCGACGAGCTGTTGAAGTGTCCCTGCATGCTCAGCGCGAACTCTTCGGGGGTGGTGTTCTGCGCCTGGGCCACGACGACGAGGGCCAGGAGGGCGAGGAACAGGGCGAAGAACTGCATCTCTTTGTGTTTGTGAGGAGGAACACTGGTGGTGATGTGTCTGTCGGTGAGAGCGCAAGCAAGAGAGAAGAGAGTGAGAGCCCTGACTTCAAAGACAAGAGGCTCAAGTACCATGCAACACACCTACCATAAAAGACAAAATTATCCTAATGTTGGATACAGACAGTTGCAACTCATTAACATGTGGAACATTCCTTTTCACAGTTTCAGGGGCAGAAAATGGTGCAATAGTGGAACATTGTAGTGGAATATGAAAGAAATATCAATGAGGTATCAAACAAAGACAGCACATCTCCAAGTGTACTTATACTTCACCTGCATTTTGGTATGACCAGGTGCTGGTGAAGCCCAGTGGTTTCTGCAAATGATCTCAAGTAGGCATAGAGGTTGGATGCAGCCTGAGGTGCTGAATGGTGCCAAGATCTCACAGCCAGCAACGTTGGCACTGTCCATGCAGCCCTGCATGCAGCACACAGGCTTGTTTGGTGCGCAGGAATTCCAGGCACGAAGTGGGAGAAAGAAGGAAAAAGAAAAACGAAAACAAAAATAATAACTAAAGATGGAAGCGAAGACTCGACCGGAACAGAAGCTTCGGCCGGAGGGACACTACGAGGGCGTGTCTCTCCTCCGGTTCCTGCCCCTTAGTGCCCAATTCGTGGTGTGCGTGCTGCTGGTGCTGTTCCTTCAGGGCGCCTACACCTACGTCCAGGTACCAACTCAAAAACTCCAACGTCGTGGTGTGCAACTTGAACTGCAGCCACACCTATGCCTGCATTCCTCCTCTTTCTCATGTGACATTGCTTCTTGCTCTGCCACCCACAGGAGTTACTCTTCTCTGTGGAGAAGTTTCCCCACAGGTCCACCACCACCACCCATTTATCTTCATTTATTTATTTATTTATTTATCTTTCGACAAATACCAAACATATCTAATCATTCAATTTTTTTATATTTCTACATTTTTATATTTAATTCCTGTTAAATAAATTAATGCCGCTTGTGTGCAGGTGGTATGCGACGGTATGGCAGGGCGGACTCTACTCGCTCTTCGCCTGGGTCATGCGGCGATCGTCGGGCGAGAGCGGCCGGCGGTGCGTGAACACTTGCGCTTGCACTGAAGCCGTGTGTGTGTGTGTGTGCGTGGCCACCATAGACTCGCTGAGTGTCGTGTGTGTGTCGTGTGTGTTGCAGGGGTCCACTGCGTGACTACCTCGTGCTGTCGTCGGTGGTGTTCATGGGCCGATTCATGGGCGTGGCGAGCCTCCACTACATCGACTTCACCACGCGAGTGCTGTTCCAGTCCTCCAAGCTCATTCCCACCATGCTCGTGGGCCTCCTCTACCTCAAGAAGTGACGTCCTCCAGCTCGATCTCTCTCTCTGTGCAGCATCATGCAGGCTGACTCCATCACGCACGCACGCACGCACGCACGCACGCACGCACGCACGCACGCACGCACGCACGCACGCACGCACGCACGCACGCACGCACGCACGCACGCACGCGCTGTGGATTGCAGGTCTTACACGGCAGGCGAGTACACGGCGGTGGGAATGCTCGTGAGCGGCCTCTCGCTGTTCTCGCTGGCCGACGCTTCGGTCTCCACTTCCTTCAGCGTCCTCGGTGCGTGCGTCAATGTCAGTTCGCTTGTGCAGCTGAGACGTGGCGCACAAACTGACGATCTACGCGCGCGCACGCACAGGAGTTATGTTGGCTGGCGGCGATGCCTTCTCGGACGCGATCAAGTCGTCTATCCAGGAGCACCTCATGTCGTCACACAGCGCCTCCACGCTCGAAGTGGTACGTCCCGAGCCGCCCATTAGCAATCTGACCGCAGCGCACGGAACTGATCGCCAGCGCCGCTGCCCTTTGGACAACCAGGCGCTGTTCTCCAATCTCTCGGGGTGCCTGTGCGCGATCCCGATCCTTATCTTCACGGGCGAGCTCGCCGCGGTCTATCAGGACTTTAGCCTTCGCGCTCACATCGCCCTGATCGTACGCCGTCTCGTCTCCCCCACGACGACGAACGTTCTCGCCCCTTCTAACTCTAGCTCTCTATCCTCCTCTCTCTCGTGCGCTAGGCCATGTACTTCATCGGCTACCTCGCGTCCCTGTCCGTCCTCTACGTGCTCAAGCTGAGCGACGCCCTCATCTCGGGCATGGTACGAGCGCTAGTTCTGTGCGCGTTGTGTGTCGTGTGCGGCTTGTGAGTGGTGATGCTGACCAACGAACGAACGAACCTGGTCCACCAGGTGACGTGCTTCCGCAAGTTCCTGTCGATCGTCTTCTCGTTCTTCATCTTCTCCAAGGTGGCGACCATCAACCACGTCGCTGGCGGCGTCCTCTGCTTTGCCGGCATCGCCATGCAGATCTGGATCAAGCAGCAAAACCGACTCCAGCGCGCCACCACCGAGCCGCCGAGCAAGAAGAGGCTGCGCTGAACGCACTCGTGAGACAGTCAACGCGGTCAATCAGTGTTTTTAACTCCGAGGGTGCAGGTAGTAGGAGAAGAGGGAGAGGGTCGAGTCGGAGGAGCCGCCGGCGAGCGTGGACTCGTCAAAGGTCAGGCAGTTGACCCAGTCGGAGAAGAGGAAGGCGTAGAGACATCGGCCCTCCTCGAGGTCGAACACGCGGATCGTGTGGTCGTTCGATCCGCTCACCACTCGCCGCCCGTCGCACTGAATGCACTTCACGCCTGATTCACGTGTGGCGTAGAGATCAGACTGGTTGTGTGAAAGAGACGACGAAGACGACGATGACGACAACACAGATCGTACCTTGAGTGTGGCCCTTGAAGGTGCCGATCTCCTCTTCGCTGCCGCGGCTCAGGTCCCACACGCGAATCGTCGTGTCCAGCGATCCGCTCACCTGTGCACGTGCGGGGGCGCGTCAGTGTCGTTGTACCAACGCCGCGCTCAGCTGAGCGAGACACACGCGAAGAGGAGGACGCACCAGTCGATTGTCCTCGTAGTAGTGCATGCAGAGGACTGGCCGGGTGTGGCTCTTGAGCTTGTGCCATCGGCCCATGCGCATGTCCCAGATGTAGATCACGTCCTTGGCCGCCGACACCACGTTGTAGTCCCGCACCTGCAGGCAGTTCACCGCCGACGGATGCTTGAGCGTCTGGATGCTGTTTCCCGACAGGCTGTCCCACAGCTTCACGTCGCCTGCAGCGCGTCACGCACACGCACACGCACAGAGAGATGAGGACGAGGCAAGAGGTACTCGTGGCGAGAGAAGAAGGAGAGGGGGAGAGACCATCGACTGAGGCGGAGACGACGGTGCGGCCGCCGTCGCGGATGGCCACTCGCGTGATAGCCTCGGTGTGTTCTCGCCACGTTCGCATGAGTTGTCCCGTGTTCATGTCCCTGCACACACGAACAAGGGCACAGCTGGCGAGTAAGCCATATATCCTGTGCGTGCGTGCGGAGAGGGGCCGCTGGTGTGCGTACCACAGTTTCACGGTGGAATCTGCTGAGCCGCTCACCACGTGCTCATCGTCCAAGTTGATGCATTCTGCGACGACACTCGTCAGTTGCCTCTCACACAAACCAAACACACGCACGCGCGCGGGTGCTGGAGCAGCGTGAGGCGAACCGATGGCCCTCCGATGGCCCGATAGCACCTTGAGGCAGTCTTTAGAATACACGCTCCATATCTGCGCAGGTTGCGATCGAACGAGGAGAGCAATGGTGAGCACATGCAGCTGACCGACCCAAGTTAAACTGTGTGCGACGATGAGCTCACCCGTATGGTGGAGTCAGCCGACCCGCTGACGGCGCGATTGCCGCGCAGCTCGAGCGTCTGCACTTCGCCCGTGTGTCCGCGCAGTTGCACGCGCTTGGAGCCGTCCTGCCGGTTCCACACCTGCAGCGCGGCGTCGGCTCCGCCGCTCACCACCGTGTCGCCGTTGAGCTGGATGCACGTGATGGGGCCCGTGTGGGCGCCCTTCAGCACCAACTTCTGGTTGTTCCCCGTCATCCAGTTCTCCTCCGACAGCATGCCCTGTATCATCACCACCAGCCAACCAACAATCCCACACACCACGCACCATCAGCCATCGTCCAAATCACCTCTCTGTGTGTCTCAAGCTCTTGAGGCGCGGCTTGGTCAGCGCAGTGCACGCGCACCTGCTTGACGGCCTCGCGCCAGGAGCGTCGGTGCGCATAGTCCCGCTTCCAGTACGTGTGGTAAAGACTTCGCCACAAACTCTGCACGCACAAATATTTTAATAAATAACTAAACTCTGATTTCTAAATTCAAAAAACGCAAAAAGAACTGACCAGTCTGGTGCCTTTTTTACTTTATTTATTTTATAAATTATTTTAAATTTTAAATCAATTAAATAAGAAAAGAAAAGAAAAATCAAAAGATTAGGTCGTGGTGGTGGGGAGGCGTACGTCGTCATGGATGAGGCGTTTGAACTCCTGGCAGACGAGGGAGGCGGTGATGAGCTCGATGGGGTCGAGGAAGGAGAAGGTGTAGAGGAACAGCTCGTCGGCCAGCACGAAGATGCCCTTGCCGCCCTTGCGCCGATTGTCGCGCTTGTTGGGACGCGGGTAGGAGAACGGCGAGGACGAGAGCGGCCGCGCGGCCGTCCCCACCAACGGATTGTACTCGAGGTCCGACCAGCTGTAGTTGAGGTTGATGATCGTCGTCATCCCCCTCACCCACACCAGCCTGTCCAAAATCAAATTCAGCAGCTTTTTCTGTTTCGTTTCTCTTTTTAAAATATATGCAAGGAATTCCAACTAGCTGAGCAAGAGTGTCAGAACTCATCCTCACGGCACTGCCAAGAAGGAAGAGGTGTGTGAGCAATGCATACATCTGCTTATTGTGTCCAAGGTCAGCACTTTATCTTACAGATGCTGTATGAAATTAGGTGAAACAAAAAAAGGAACAGGTCATGGTTGGGTCCACTTGACAACCCTGCACTGGCAGCCATGCTCATGCATGCCAGCTTGTTAGTCATCACCAGCAGTGCATGCCACCATCTCATCAGCACAATGGGACATGGACAAGGCTGGTGAGGTAAAAAATGAATTCTTTAGATGTTGAAGATTCTTATGAAATTAAAAGCATGTTTAATAGTTGATCATTGTGATGAGATTCAAGGAAGATGGAATGTATAAACTAAAGCTCCATTTAGCGAGATGCAACATGTTGGGATCTATTTCGCTGGAATCTCAGAAGCATCGCAATTAATAGTTTTTTCGCCGAGTTTACAGGAGTTTCGCGCACAAATTATTTCTTCTCGCTTGCCAATTGGTCAGTGCTGCGGACTAGCGATCCATGGACCAGAGCGAGCGCGCCCTCGGCCTAGCCAACCAGCTAACGCCGAGAGCTGACCCCAGGTGTTCTGTAGGGTGTCTCATTGGAGGACATCCGCCGGTGGCCTCGTGCGGCGACCTAGAGCGTCAAGTTGAACACCAAAGGAGCGTGGGTGATGTGGGGTGATGCATAGTAGTGCAGAAGTTGATCCCCATATACTCACACTCGGCCATACGATGGAGCGGACACCGAAAAGCCGCCGAGTCGGGGACGGAGTCGTGTCCGCCCTGCATTATAAAACGGACAAGCTGCGGGTCCCTTTATCTCTTCATCACTCTCATCCTCCACCACAACAACATCAGCACACACTCCTACCAGCACCAACACAAGCTCCTCTGAGCAAGTGCGTGCGTCGCAAGAGAGAGCGAGAGTCTGCGTGAGTGAGACAGTGAACCTTCAATCTTCGCCCAGACCTAAAAACCGACCGACCTCAACTTCGGACCTAAAACCAACCATGAAGGCACAAGTGGCATTGTGCTTGCTCGGCCTCGTCGGCCTATGCGCCTCGTGGGCATCGGCCCAGTCGTGCCCTGCCTCCTACTTTGGCTCCACCGCGTCGGCCTACAACGTGTTCCTGCTCGGCGGTGGCGGCGGCAACTACACCTTCGACCTCATCAACGGCGACACTGAAGGCAGCGTGGCCGTCAACGGCAACTTCCGCGCCATCAACTTTGGCGTGGGCACTCGGCTGGGCACCTGTAACGCGAGCTCGGCCACGATCGTGATCGGCGGCGCGTCGTCGTCGGTGAGCTTCTCCGGCGGCGTGCAGTGCGGCTCGCTCTTCGCCGAGCAGTCGGCCAACATCATCTCGCTCCCCGGCTTTGCCAACGGCCAGCTCGTGCAGGGCAGCGTCTCTGCCAACACCGGTACGCACACCACCACGAGAGAGTGATCACTCTCTCGTCCAATCAAATGCTTGCCTTTTATCTCTCGGCCAATCACTGACGAGAGCTCTTCTCGTGACCAGGAATCGACTTTGCTGCTGCTAGGAGCGAGCTCGAGAACACGACCTCGACTCTGTGCTCGGCTGGCGGCGTGGCTGCCTCGGTCTCGTCCAGCAGGGCCATCAGCCTCAACGGCAACAACAACGCCGCGCAGACGTTCACCGTCAACGTGGCCGACTTCAACAGCGCGTCGTCGCTCACGCTCAACGCCAACGCCTCGACGGCGAGCGAGATCACCGTGCTGCTCGTGGGCTCGAGCGCCATCAACGTGGGCGGCTTCCAGACCTTCCTCAACGGCGTGAGCTCGGGCCTCGTGACCTACGTCGTGTGCTCGGCGCCCAGCGTGACCGTCCGCAACTTTGGCCTCTACGGCAACCTGCTGGCGCCCTTCTCCACCGTGAGCATCCAGAACGGTCAGCTGCTCGGTAACGTCGTGGCGCGGTCGCTCACTGGCACTGGCAGCGGCGAGGTGCACATTCCCGTGTGCCCGAGCGCCGCGCCTTCGCCGTCGGCTTCTCCCTCGGCTTCGGCTTCGGCTTCGGCATCGCCGGCTGCTCCCTCGCCATCGGCTTCGCCCTCTGCTTCGGCTTCGGCGTCACCGGCTGCTCCCTCGCCCTCGGCGTCGGCTTCTCCGTCATCGTCGGCCTCGCCTTCGGCGTCTGCTTCGGCTTCGGCCGCTCCCTCTTCGTCGCCTTCGGCGTCGGCCTCTGCTGCCCCTTCGGCTTCGGCCTCGGCTGCTCCTTCCGCCTCGGCGTCCGCGTCGCCTTCGTCGTCTGCGTCCGCCTCGCCTGCCGCTTCGGCCTCAGCGTCGGCCGCTCCCTCGTCGTCGGCTTCTGCCTCGCCTTCCGCTTCAGCCTCGGCGTCGGCCGCTCCCTCGGCATCTGCTTCCGCCTCGCCTTCCGCTTCGCCCTCGCGGTCTCCCTCGGCTTCGCCCTCCAACTCGCCTTCGTCGTCGCCCTCGGCATCGGCATCGGCTTCGCCCTCGTCGTCTCCCTCGGCCCCGGCTTCGCCCTCTCCTTCGACCATCCTCAGCACGCCTCAGCCGTCGAGCTCGGCCTCGCCGTCGGCCTCGCCCGTCGCTTCGCCCTCAGCCACTCCGCTCTGCCCGGCGCCCGTCTTCGGAGCTAATTTGTCGGCCATCAACGTGTTCCTGCTCGGTAACTCCGAGAGCAACTACACCTTCAACCTGTCCAACGGCGACGTTGAGGGTCGCGTGGTGACTGTGAGTGGTGACTTCCGCGCCTCGAGCTTCGGTCTCGGCACTCGCCTCAGCGGATGCAACTCGAGCGACGCCTCTGTGATCATCGGCGGCGTCAACACCACGATCAACATTCAGCAGGCCGGCGTGCAGTGCGGCTCGCTCGTGGCTGACAACTCGGCCAGCGTGATCTCGCTGCCTGGCTTCGCCAACGGCAGCCCGCTGATCGTCGATGACGTCGAGGACGCCACCGGCCTCAACTTCACCGCCGAGGCCGCCCAGCTCAACGCCACGGCCAACGCCTTGTGCGCCGCCGGCGGCATCGCCGCCACCCAGTCGGCGTGGGGCGAGATCTCGTTCACGAGCTCGTCGACCAACGCCTCGCAGGCGTTCACCGTCAACGCGTCGCAGATCAACTCGGCCACGTCGGCCACATTCAGCTTCGCCGAGGCGTCGTCCGTGGAGAGCGTCATCGTCACCATCCTCGGCAACGAGAGCGTCACCTTCAGCAACTTTGGCATCAACAACGGCGGCGTGCCTGCGGCCTACATCACCTACGTGGTGTGCTCGTCGGCGCAGGTGACCGTGCGCGCGTTCGGCCTCGAGGGCAACCTGCTCGCCTTCAACTCGACCTTGACCGTGGAGAACGGTCAGATCGTGGGTAACGTCGTGGCGCAGACTCTGAGCGGCAGCGGCGGCGGCGAGGTGCACATTCCCGTGTGCCCGACGCCTTTGCCTTCTCCCTCGGCGTCGCCTTCGGCTTCTCCTGCGGCGTCGGCGTCGGCTAGCCCGTCCACGACTCCCTCGGCATCGCCCAGCGCTTCCAACTCGCCGTCGAGCTCGCCGTCGGCGTCGGCTTCGGCTTCGCCCTCGGCTTCCGCGTCGGCTTCACCCGCTGCTCCTTCGCCGTCGGCCTCTGCTTCGCCGTCCGCGTCGGCTTCTGCTAGCCGCTCGCCTGCGCCGTCGACCATCGTGTCGACTCCTCAGCCGTCGTCGTCGCCTTCGCCGTCCGCCTCGGCCTCGGCTTCGGCTTCACCCNCCCGCCGCTCCTTCGCCGTCGGCCTCTGCTTCGCCGTCTGCGTCGGCTTCGGCGTCGCCCGCTGCTCCCTCGCCCTCGGCATCGGCCTCGTCGTCGGCTTCGCCTTCCTCGTCGGCCTCTCCGTCAGCGTCCGCTTCGCCGTCCGCCTCGGCCTCGCCTTCGCTCGCTCCCTCGCCATCGCCGTCGCCCTCAGCTTCGGCCTCGCCCGCGGCTCCCTCGCCCTCGGCATCGGCCTCTCCGGCGGCTCCTTCGCCTTCGCCTTCGGCATCTCCGATCGTGAGCGGACCGTGCCCGGCTTCGTTCTTTGGCGGCGCTGCGGCCTACAACGTGTTCCTCTCGGGCAACCCGTCGGTCCAGTACGCCTTCAACCTCACCAACGGCGACGTGTGGGGCAAGGTGGCCGTCGCTGGCAGCTTCTTCGCTCGCAACTTTGGCGTCGGCACTCGCATCTCGTGCACCGGCAACGCTTCGTCCGACGCGACGCTGATCGTTTCCGGCTCCGCCGTGGACTTCACCGGCGCCGTCGACTGCGGCAACCTGGTCACTCCTGCTACGACCACCGTGCGCGGAGTCAACTTCAACAACGGCAAGGCCGTCACCGGCGACATCTTCGCCCTCACCGGCCTCAACTTCTCGGCCGTCGCGTCGTCTCTCGCGTCGGCGTCGACCTCGCTCTGCAGCAGCAGCGGCGGCATCGCGGCCACTGTCGGCTCGGGCAACAGGATCACTCTGGGCAGCACGAGCAGTGCCTCGCAGCTCACCTTCACCCTCACCACGGCCCAGCTGGCGTCGGCTTCGTCGATCCGCTTCGCGCTGTCGAACGTCGCTGCCGTGGAGCAGATCGTGGTCAACGTCGTGGGCGACGGCGCGGTCGACTTCTCGGGCTTCGACACTGACCTGGGCGGCCTCTCGAACGGCGTGATCACGTGGAACATCTGCTCTGCCACCTCGGTGAGCATCAGCGCGTTCAACTTCCAGGGCAACCTGCTGGCGCCGCTGGCCGACGTGACGCTCAACAACGCGCAGATCAACGGCAACGTGGCCGCCCGCACTCTGTCGGGCACCGGCAGCGGCGAGGTCCACGCTCCGGTGTGTCCTTAAGCTGCAAGCGTGAGCCACCATCACCTCTCCTCCACACGTCGTGGCATATGCTGCGTGGAGAGGTCAATCCACACGGACAGTATTCTGTCTTCTTCCCTCTTATCTCTCCCACTCTACCCCCCTATGCATGATGGTTTCGAAGTGTTCGAAACAATCATCCCCTCCCATTCTCAATCAACAACAATACAATCAACCTTACCTCAATCCCTGCGTCCCTAGTCACTTTACTCTCAACCCAAACACACAATCAATGTGTCCATCGATGTGTCGACGATAAATAGAAGCAAATGCCACGTCAGCGTGACGAAGCACGAAGCGAAGGAAAGAGAAGAAGGAGAGGGGAAGGATGGCGGACTGCTCGCGGTTGCTGCAGCAAGGGCTGGGGCTGGTGCAGACGGCGGCCCAGCACGATGCCGCAGGCAACTACCAGGAGGCCGTACGTCTCTACTCGCTCGCCCTCGACGCCTTCCTCTCCGTCCTCAAGAGTACCTCAACCCCCCCCCACAATTTACACCTCTTCCATCTACGCCCCTCTGCTCTCTCTCTCTCCCTCGTGCGCTGCCACTTGCGCTGCGCTGCGCTGCGTTGCGTGGAGGGGGACCCACACGGCTGCACGTGCTGTGCTGTGCGTGTGTGCACAGTGGAGCGCAACCCGCGCATAGTCGAGACGCTGAAGGGGAAGGTGGTGGACTACATGAACCGAGCCGAGGAGCTCAAGGCTCTCATTGTCAAACAACAGTCCTCCTCGTACGCCCTCCTCCTCGTTCTCGTCCTCCTCGTCTTCTTCGTCCAGGTCGGGGGCTCATGAGCATGGGCGTGCGTCCTCGCGAGCAGGACGCGGGGAGGAGGCGGTGGGGGTCTGACCACGGACCCAACGTCGCTGGTGCTGCCCTCCCCACCCGCCGACCTGCCCGCGCGCGGTCAGAACCTGCCTTCAGTCTCGCCTCCGCTTGGTGCGCGCGCACACACACACACGGCACACGCACGCACACGCACACAGCATACACGCACGCGCGTGGTTTGTCGCTCACGCTTACCTGGATTGATTGTGGCGGCTGCGTAGTGTCCAGTTCCTCTGTCGGTGCCTTCCCCACGTCACCTGCGATGCCTCCGGCGTCGCCCGTCCTCGGCGCGCACTCCACTGTCTCTGTCGCTCCGCCTTCGCCCTACATGTCTGGCGGCCCGGCGCCTTCTCCGTCCGGCTCGTTCTCGCTTCCGTACGCTGCCGCTCTTCATCATCACCATCATCGCCTCGCGCACGCTGCTGACGTACAGGCTGTGGGGGCCCAACGCAGAACGCCACACGAGGGAGGACTGATCAACATCGAGGAGGGGCAGCTGGGCCGGAACTTCGAGTCGATCTTCGCTGCCTACATCATCGACAGCCAGGAGATCTGGATCAAAGACCCCAACCTGGTGCACACCCATCAGGTACGCACAGCACACGCGCACATAGTGAGCGTGTTAGACCAAGCGTGGCACTGCGGTGGTGGTGTTGGGACGGGTTGGAGGGCAGGTGTACAACTTGATCAGGTTCTGCGAGCTGGTGGTGCGGATCAATCGCAAGGTGACGCGTCCCTGCGTGCGCATCCACGTCCTGACGGCCTACGAGAACGACATGCAGCTCGAAACGCTCCAGTCCGCGTTCAACGAGCTCGCCGAGAGCCTCAGGGTGCGCCGCCGATGCAAGCCTGCTTGGGTCGCCACGCCACCTGCTCACCGCACACGCACACGCACACGCACACGCACGTACGACGTTATGGCAGATTCATAGCGTGGAGCTGCTGGCGAGCTTCGACAACAGGGGCGAGCGCGAGGTGGTGTTCTCGAGCGGGTGGACGCTGGTGTTGCCCCACGGGCTCGACATCCACCAGAGCCCCGCCAGCAGGGTACGGCTCCGAGCCTCGAAACGACCGATACGATCGGATCAACGCCCCACCAACTCTCTAACGCCGCCACCGGGGGTTGCGCACACTTTGCAGTTTCGATTGGGGGCGTGCGATCTCATGCTGCGGCCCACCAAGCAGAACATCATCAAGGTCATCAAGCATCACTCTCCCTGAGCGCCCACCACCACCACCATTATCGCGGCGGCATTGTACATACAGTCAAGTGGATCGCGAAAACGCTCTCAGAGCAGCATGATACGCACAAGATGACGATGGTGACGACGACGTCAACGCGTGCACGTGCGTGCGCGTTCTGCGATGTGAGGAGGATAGAGGCTCATGGCGGAGGTTTTACTGTGGATAGACGTCAGGCGGTTTATGGCGGTGGAGGCGGGGGGCAGTACAGGGCGTAACGCGGGGCGCTCGATGGCAGGCTCTCTGCCGGTGGCGCGAGCGCGCGGAGGGGAGTGCGATGGCGACGACGGTGGTTGTGCGGGAGCGGGGAGGAGAAGGAGCGGGAAGGTCTGGGGGTTGGCTGTGACCATCCAGCGCTGGCCAGTTGCAACCCTTACACGCGGTGCTGGTACTTGTACGTGACATAGCCCGTCTCGATGGCCCTCTTGGCCGTGGGTTCAACCAGCACGCCATCTTCCACCATTCTCGAAACGATCTGCGCGTGCACGCAGCACGACACGACACACAGGACGACTCGCTGTAAGCTTCACACGGACGACTGAACAAGCGCGAGCTGGTAGCTCGAACGTACCTTGCAAATGTTGTGAACGTCGTCCTTGCCGCTGTGGTGGTCGCCCTCGCCCTCGAGGCCGAGACCAGAGAGCATGGACCGCATGCCGAGCGCCTTGTGCTTGTAGAAGTTGAGGTAGACGTCCTTGAGGTTGACCCACTCGTGGAAGTAGCCCGGCATGTCGAACTTGGAGATGGCGCACTGGCGCGGGATCTGGGTCTTGATGTCCCAGTTCCCGCACGTCACGAACAGGAACGTGAACGCCGCCTGCCTCTCCTCGCCCGTCTCCTCACCGTCCTCTGTTGTGCGCACACAGACACAGCGATCATGGTCAGACGCAGACGTGATGAAGGTGATGATGGCCATGAGTGCATGCGCTGCGTGGAGAGAATGTTGAGGTTGAGGGTCAGACGAGCGTACCGCTTCGGAGGATGGAGTGGAGGAGGCCGTGGTTGCCCAGCCAGTCGTTGAACTGGACCAGCACGTCGGTGAAGGGCATCGGGTTCTCGAACCACTTGTCGGTCAGCCCGAACTTGCCGTACTTGCCGTTGATGTACTGCGCCAGGTGCTCCTCCGAGAACGTCACCGGACGGACGTACCTGAATGTGACCAAACGTGGCGTTACGTCTTCAAGATTCGGTGCAAATCAAATCGCAAAATCAAATCGCGCTACGCGCGAGTAGCGCGAATTTCGACGATCGATGGGTGACGCATGAAGCTTCGCGACTGTAGCGGCTAATGGAAGAAGAAGGGAGGGGGGCGCGAACCTGTGGAAAAGGTCCTCGGCTTCGAGGGTCTTGGCATTGACGAGGGCGACGGGAAATTCTAGGATCTCCTGCTTGCCCTCGAGATCGAGCACGAGGAAGTAGTCCACGATCTGCTCCTTGCGCTCCTCCTTCTTCTCGTAGTCGAGGCCTGGTGGCTTGCCGTAGGGTCGCTGATCGCCCGTGTGGTAGCCGCCCCTGCCCCGGCCGCCCATGTAGCCGCCGGGTCCGCCAAAGCCGCGACCGCCCCGAGGCACGAACCCGCCTCGGTTGTTGTGATGATGTTGGTGCGGCTGCTGCTGGTGATGTTGCTGGTGCTGGTGATGCTGGAAGGGATGCTGGCCTGCGCCCATGTAGCGCTGGTGCTGCTGGTGCTGGTGAGGAGCGGGGGCGAGGCCTGCGCCGCTGACATCCATGGGCGAGCCTGGGGCGCCCATTGGCCCGGCGCCTCGGCCCCCTCGATGCCCGCCGCGATTACCTCCCCTCCCGCCTCTTCCGTTCCATGCTCGCTGAGGGATCTACATGAACGCGCAATTCGAACGTTCAGATGGTCCTCTACTCGAATTTTCAAATTTGAATCAAATGGCAGAGGGGGGACGTACGAAATGGGCGAAGCGACAGTTCTCGCCGTACTTGCAGATCCCCATTGCAAAGAATTTGCACGGGATGGGGAGAGGTCCAGCCGGCTGGCCGCCCATGTGGGGCGCCATGGGCCCAGTGCTGCCGTGGTGAGGGTGGTGCAGGCTCTGGTGGTGATGGTGCTGCTGGTGTTGGTGTTGGTGCTGCTGGTGTTGGTGTTGGTGCTGCTGGTGATGTTGGTAGTGGTGGGCCGCGGGGGCCAGCACGACGTGATCGTCCTGTCCTCCTCCTCCATCTTCGCCCGCTCCCATCTCAGCCGCGTAGGCCATGCTATGTTGCTCCTGGTGGTTATGTCCCTCCATCTTCTTCTGCTTTCTTGTTCTGTTTGGATTTCTTTCTTTTCTGTTGCTTGCAGTGTCCAGTGTTGGGGACCCACACCTCTATCTAGCAAGCAAGCAAGCGACCTCTACAGCGAGCGCTAACCAACAGCGACAACAACAACCACACAGAGACAACAAGACCCTACACCCACAACCCTTTCAAGTCGTTTTGCTTGAAGCATGCCATGGCCGAAGAAGGACAATGTATCCTTATCTGGCTCTCTAGATTCGAAACAGAATTCGAAATCTGCGTTTCGGTTTCAGCAATGCGAAACGGATCACCAAAAATGAAAAGAATTTTTGATCGCACAACTGGCAAATTCGACGAATTCCTTGTAGAGCTCAACCGCCCAATTTGGGTATCTGCCGACCGACACAGAGAGAAGAGGCAAGAGAAGCCGAACAGGTGAGAGAGGAGAAGAAAAGTTCAGCTTACGGCCCGATTGATTTCGATCTGTAGGCATATCCAGCGATGATAACGCGGGCAGTCGTGGTGCTCTTCGTCCTGCTGGCTGCCTGGTGCTGCGGCCACTCGGCGTCGAGGGCGCCCTTCAACGAGACCTTGGCGCGCCGATTGACCTATTACGCCGCCACCGCCTACGCGCCTCCAGACGACGTCTCTGCCACCACCTCCTTGTCTTGCCCTGTTCGCACAGCAGATGAACTAACCCTCTGGCTCGTCATCACGTGTTCGCAGATCCTCTCACTCAACTTTGAGAACAAGGAGCTGAAAGGCAACCTGTCTGCGACCTTCGCACCGCTCGAGACCTTTCACTCACGGACCTACATCAGCGATGCGTTCGCGTACATGGGCATTGACCACGCCCAGTGCGTATACACACACTCGTGGCCGTACGCCGTGTGAGCGTGCTGACGCTGCTGACTGACACCAGGAAGGAGCTGTTCATGATCTTCAAGGGGACGAACAGCTCCGAGGACATATTGCACGACATCATCAACTCCCTCGACTCTGTACTTCACTACGCCGATCCGTGTATGCTCAACGAGGACGTACGCGCGATCTCCAACCTCACCTGGTCACAATCTAACTGTCAACAAACACTAACACGAACACGGTCACCACCATCGATGTGAACAGCTCCAGTTGAACATACACAAGGGCTTCTGCTGGTACTACCAGAGCCTGCTGAGCGCCGGGATCGTGGAGACGTTCCTCCAGGTGAATGCGCAATTCCCCGACTTTCGCATCATCGTCACTGGTGCGTCCTGCTCGACCTCGGGCTCACACCCCGATCTCTCCACGCGCCCTTGACTGGCTCACACTCGCCTCGCTTGGAACGCGTTCAGGTCACTCGCTCGGAGGCGCGCTGGCCTCCATCTTCGCGGTTCATGTGGCCTCCACAGTGTCTCTAGAGCTTACGCTCTACACCTACGGCGCGCCAAGGTGACCCACCTCTCGTCTTTCTGCAGCTGCTCTGATTCGCTTGCTCACACACACGAGCGAGCCAACGCTCACCTCGCTCTTGCTCTCCATTGGCGTGCAGGGTGGGCGACACTGGCTTCGCCAAGGCGTTCGACACGCTGGCGATCGACGCGTGGCGAGTGGTCCATTGGAAGGACGTCATCGTGCACATGTCTCCCTGCTGCAGCGGCATGTGGGGTACACAATACCACTGCGCTTGAGCTTGAGCTTGAGCTTCACTCGCTCACTCGCGCGGTGGTGTGTGTGGCGTGAGTCAAGGAGCCAACCTCTGCAGCGCAGATAGGTCGGGGTGTCCCTACCATCATGGAGGCGAGGCGTGGTACCCCGAGGACATGGCGAACTCACCGCCAACGGCCATCTGCTCCGGCGGTAAGCGATCCTCGCCTGTTGAGACGAGACACACGCACACGCACGCTCACACGCGTCTGCGCAGGCGAGAACGAGACGGCGTGCTCGGGTTCGTCGGGCATTGACCTGTACGAGGGCGTCAAGTACCATCTCTACTACTACGGCGTGTGCGTGGGCGACTTCTCGCAGTCGCCTGACGGCGCGGCCGAGCGTCAGGCGCGGATGCTCGCCAACTTCCACGCCGCCTATCCGCCCGGCGGTCACCTGCCGCCCGCCATCGCCGCTCAGGCGCGCAAGCGCGACACCGCCACACGCACCACAACAACCACCATCACCACCACGACGAAGAAGAGGAACGGCAGCACGATCAGCTGAAGGTGCGCCAGGCAGAGGCACTCGAGCCGCATGTAGAAAGCAAAATCGATCCTGGGGTGTATTCATCAGTGTCTCGCAGGGATCAGTCTCTCGACGTACAATACATACGTTGGTGGCGAAGGAGCAGAGCAGAGGAGGAGGAAGAGGAGGAAGGGGTCTCAGTCGTCGCGATAGCTCATTTCGCTGATGTTGAGCGTGTCGCTGAGGAATCCCACGCCGATGGTGATGGCCAAGGCCAGGGCGCCGCCGTACGTCACTCGGAACGCGCCCAGCAGCATGTTGGCACCACCAAAGAACGCACCCACGGCGCCTGTCCCCCCATTGCGCACGCTCGTCAGACCAACACATGGGTGCAAGAAGTGATGTGTGTGTGCGAGAGAGAGAGAGAGAGTAGAGGGTGCGGAGGCGCGTACCGGAGAGAGCGAGAAGGATGAGCGAGACGCCGGTGATGGCTCCGATGGCGTACCAGCGGTAGGGAATCCAAGCGCCGACCAACAGCGGGATGGAGCCAAAGGTTATGAACATCAGGAACGACACGAGACCGGCAGCGAACGGACGCGCCTGGAACCGCGACCTCATTGGTCAGCACAACTCGACCACGCACACGCGCGGCGGGGCCAACGACTGGCGTGCGCACCTGAGAGAAGTCGCGAATGCCGAGCTCTTCAATGGCGTGGGCCTGGAGAGCGTCCTTGGCCATCAGCTGACGGGCGACTTCGGTGGCGGTGACAGGATCAACGCCGCGCTCCTGGTAGAGCAGGCTCAGCTCCTCCAGCTCGCCCTCGGGGTTGTTCTCCAGCTCCCATCGCTCCCTGCACACATGGACAGAGTGCGCGTTCAAGTGTCACTGTTAGCGAACACGCGCAGCACAGAGAAGCCGAGCTTGCGAGCGAGCGAGAGCAGGCGCGTACTTCTCGAGATCGGCGTCCTCCATGTCCTTCTGGGACGCGACAGAGACGTACTCGCCGACCGCCATCGACAGCGCGCCGGCAAAGAGGGCGGCGAGCGCCGCGATCAGGACCTGACCCTGCGAGTTGGCCTGATTGGCCGCCACGCCCACCTGTGCAGACAAACAATAAATAAATAATATAAATATTATTCACCACAGAGAAATAAATTATTTGCTAAATTATGCAATTTTTTAATAATTTTAAGCTATATCCTGAATTTTTAATATATTTAAATCCATTAATTTAATTAATTAATAAATAAAAGGGGATATCTGGGAAGAGAAGGGCGGACGTGCCATCACAGCGGCAACGGAGACGATGGCGTCGTTGGCGCCCAGCACGCCGGCGCGCAGCCATCCTGCAGTTCCCAGCTGGTATCGCACGCACAACAACAACTCAGTCGGTCAGATTTAAATATTGAACTAAATTTATATTTCTAATTAATTTTATTTATAGTTTAAATCTCTGTAATTTCAAATAAAAAGAGAAATATGAATTAAAATCGTAAACAGAAATAAAATCGAAAATAAAATCTGAAATAAAGATGAAAAATCTGACGTACAGTGGATTTGTGCTTCTCGCCATCGATGGCCGGGTAGAGGCCGAGGATGTCCTTGAGCAGCTGGAACCTGCTCGTGGGCTGCAATAGATTGGTTTGCTCTGCAAGGAGGAGCACAGAGAGCGATGAGAAAATCGATCGCAAATGAAATCAAAAATCGGAAATGGAGAAAAAATCGGATACCTGAGTGTTCGGCCATTTCGGATGATTTTTTTGTTGATTATCTGACAACGATCGAATCAATCAATCTCCTTGTGTGAGAGGGGTCGGGGAGCACGCAGGGGGAAGAGAGAGATCCGCGGCTGAGTACAAGTTTTTGCGGGTCAAGGTTGTCTAATCACTTGTCACGGGTTACTGGTGGCGAGAAACGACGCGAGAATGGTACGACAAAGCTCCGCCGTTTGGAATTCGACGCCAATGGGAATCGTTCGGCATATGCTTTGATTACGATTGGATGTCTGCTCAAAAATTAACAAAATGATTTACAGGCAGCCACTCGGACCGCCGTTGAAGCCCAGGCGCTAAAGAAGAGAGTGGTAGTGGTTGCACGTTGGTGATCTGCTCATATCTGTGGCAACATGCTCGCGGCGATCCTCGTGAAGCTGAGTTTCTCCGCATCTCTGACTTCACAGCTGCGCCAGAGAGCGCGGAGCGGAGCAACTAGAGTCAGAGCCCTCGAGCGAGAAAGCCCTTGGCTGCGCTGTGCGCGTGCAGGAAGGAGAAGGAAAAGCCGCCGAACTAGACAAAGAAAGAGAGCGACGACGGCGCGACACCAATGCGCGAAGCCGGGGGGCTGGAGCAACCAAACCAACAGCCACAACCCCACAACACACACCACACACAGCACACGCCGTACGGAGGGGGCAGCACACTCGAGCGGCAACAGAAGATCAACTGTACCAGGAAGGCACAAGAAGAGAGAGGAGAGAGTTAGTTCACACTTGAGGGTTGATTTATTTTGGTCAAACAACAAAAATCGAAGCGCACGACAGAGAAGACAGAGACTACGATGATGATGAACGCGGAGGCGGCGATGAATGCGCCGGCGGTGGACGATGAAAGGCCCATCATCTTTGAAGAATTGGCCTTTGTACGTTTTGCCGCGGCCTCCCCCCTCTTCGCTGCGATCTCTCGATCTTGTCTTCTTCGTTCATTTTCATTTCCCACGGGATCGATTCGAGCCCCCCCCTCTATGATGCCTTGGCTGTGGGTGTTGCTTACTGACTTGACGCAACCCCGCTCGCCACCACCAGCTGCCCTCGTTGGGCATAAGCGGCGACTCGATCTCCTTCACGGCCATCAGCATGGAGTCGGACAAGCGCATCTGCGTGCAGGAGCAGGTACGCGCCTCCACCGCCTCCTCCTCCCTCTGCCGCGCTCTGCTCACCGCTTCGTCACACGCACACGCACACGCACACAGCCGCCGATTCCAGGACGCACGACGGGCAGCATCGCCATCATCGACGTGCCCAGCGCGTCGCTGCGCGGCCGCTTCCCGAGCGGAGCCGACTCAGCGATCATCAACCCCAAGCTCCCGCTGCTGGCCCTCCTCGGTACCACTGCGCACTCCCGCGGTGGTCACCAGCGTGCATGTGAACTGACTCTTTGTCTATTGTGCGTGTGTGCGTGTGCAGCGAACAAGAAGATCGAGATCTACGACATGGAGAAGAAGGCGAGGGTCACCATGTGCGAGAGCCCGGAGACGGTCGTGTACTGGCGCTGGGTCTCGACCACCATGATCGCCTTTGTCACCAAGACCTCCGTCTTCCACTGGCCCGCCGTGCACAAGACCGGAGGTACGCAGCGCCCGCTCCCTGCATGCTCTCGTGCGCTCTGGTGCGCCGCTTGCTGACCCTTCGCGATCATGTGCTGTTGTGTGAAGCCTCGGCCGCGCCGCAGCCGTACAAGTTCTTTGACAGGCACGTGGGGATGAAGGGCATGCAGATGATCAACTACCGCACCACGAGCGTGCCGGACCCGTCCAACCCGAGCCGCACGATGCCCGTGGGCTGCCTCGTGGGCATCGCCAAGGAGAACGACAGGATCGTGGGCCGCATGCAGCTCTTCTCGTCGGAGAAGAGCACCACGCAGACGCTGGACGGCCACACCTGCTCGTTCATCCGCTGGGGCAAGAGCAACACTAGGCGCCTCTTCTGCTACGCCACGCGCACCCCGTCCGAGTCCAAGGTAGTTCCCTTCGTGCGCGTGTGCGCACGCAGTGATGTGTCCTGACGTTTCTCCTCATGGATCCTCAGTTCCACGTGTACGAGCTGTCGCCGCCCAAGGACACGGCGTCGGAGAAGCCCTTCAAGCGGAAGAGCACGCCCATCTACTTCCCGCCCGAGGCGGCTGCCGACTTCCCCGTCGCCATGCAAGTGAGCGACAAACACAAGGTTCGGCGCCTGCTTCATCCTGAGAATGGATTGGCTTGCCCGTGAAGGGAGCGCGAGTGCTGATCGTTGAGTGCGTGCGCGTCGCAGGTGGCGTACATCATCACCAAGTACGGCTACCTGCACATCTTCGACATTCACTCGGGCGAGCTCATCTACATGAACCGCATCTCGGCCGACACCGTGTTCACCACCGTGCCTGCGTCTCACGGTACGCCCACACCACCCACCGCCGCCACCACAGCCGCGTGATGATCTGCGCTGCTGACACCTGTGATCAGGCGGAATCGTGGGCCTGAACAAGTCGGGCCAAGTGTTGTCGGTCAGGCTCAACGAGGAGGCCATCGTGTCTCACATTGCCATCAAGCTCGACAAGCCGCGTTTGGTACGGGAGGGGATCATCGTCGCCACATGACGTTCGTCGTCGTCGTCGACGCTCACCTCCTTGTCCCTTCTCTCCAGGCGTCCCGGTTCGCGGCACGGAACGGCTGGCCTCTTACGCATCTCCCGCGTCAGCTGGACCAGCTCATCCGTCAAGGCCAGTACACCGACGCCGCCACTCTCATCTTCCGTACGCCTCTTCCCCCCACCAACTGCAGCGGCGCGTCATCAGTCTAACTTCTCGCCGCGTCGTGCATCGTGCGATACCTCGCCCTGCAGAGTATCCCAACGAAGACCTGCGCACGCCTGAAATGCTCCAGAAGTTCATCAACGCCCCGTTCACGCCAGGACAGATCACTCCCGCCATGCAGTACTTCAACGTCGCGCTGACCAAGGACAAGCTCACCCGATACGAGACCCTCGAGCTCGCTCGTGCCGGTAATCGCCCACTCCATCGCCCTCTCCATGTTGAGGCCGTTGAGCTCACCGCTCACACACGCTCTCTGTGCATTCACCTGTACGCAGTGCTGAAGCAGAACAGAAACGATCTGCTGACGACGTGGCTGCAAGAGGACAAGCTGGACTGCAGCGAGGAGCTAGGCGATCTGCTGGTCGGGCTCGACCCGCGCACGGCGGCGACCATCTACCAGCGCGTGGGCGCCCACGAGAAGGCCATCCGCTCGTTCGTCGACATGGGCGAGTCGCATCGCATCGTACCCTACTGCGACGCCACGGGCTACACTCAGATCGACTTCGCCTCTCAGATCTCCACCTTCCTCCAGACCAACCCGCCCCAGGCCGTTTCGCTCGCCGTCGGCGTGCTCGAGAGGACGCCACCGCTCCTCCCCGTCGAGAAGGTACGCAGCCGCACGCGCACTCACCTCGCACGCGCGCGCTCGCTCGCTCACCGAGATATCGACTGCGTGCGTTTGTTTGGGTGTGTGCGCACAGATCATAGAGTTGTTCGTTCAGGCGCAGCGCTTGCCTGAGCTGACCAACGTGTTCCAGATGGCCCTCAAGCACAACAAGCCCGGTACGGACACATCACACATCACACCATCCTGCACGCGTCTTGTTGCATCGTCTCACACGGCTGTGGTGGTGGTTGGTACCTCCAGAGCAAAGCCACGCGCAGACGCGATTCCTCGAGATGCTGCTCTCCACCGGCCAAGTGCCCATCGCAGGTTCCCATCTCTCCCTCCTCTCCATATTGTGTGCGGTGGCGCGTGTGCGCAGGGACTGTGAGTCACGAGTCTCACACCCGCCGCGCCTGTTGTGCCCCGTGCGCGTGCAGACCGCATCCTGGCCACCAACGCGCTGACCTACTTCGACTACGGCTACATCTCCATGCTGTGCGACAAGGTGGGCCTGTTCGAGCGCGGCGCCTACCTCCGCAGCAGAATGAGCCAGCGCAAGTAGTCTCCGTCCCTCCCATCCTCCTCCTCCTCTCCTGCTGACACTGTCGCTCATGTAGTTACAAAGTTGTATTCGTTCTCCACGTCCGCTGCACGGAGGAGGACCACCCCCCATCTCCTCCGCTCATCAGCGTTCGCTATTCATACGAAGCGCTCCTTGCGCAGGTGCGAGGCGGTGAAGCCCACGGCCGAGTAGCGCAGGTGCTGCGTGCGTCGCACGGCCTCCCGGACGTGCAGCGCCTGCAGCGGCGTCTTCTCGCTGTCCTGCGCTCGCCCAGCCCCCCGCACGCACCACATTGACGCAATGTCATCATCATCATCAACTCGCACGCAGGAGAAGAGGGAAGGTACCTTCTGGTAGGGAGTGAGGCGGAGGGAGAGGATGGAGCCGCCCTTGTGTCGCCAGCTCCCGTAGCCCGTCTTGTGCGTCTCGGCCTCCTTCTGTCTCTCGCACACACGAGCCAAGCAAGAGAGCGTGAGAGAAGGCGAGGGCGGCGACGAAGGTGACGAAGGACGGGAGGGGCGGGACCTTGATGTCGAGGCCCAGCTGGGTGATCGAACCGACCATCTCCCACGCCAAGTAGCCCAACACCTGCAGGCACCACACCACGCCATCACGTTGAGTGCTCCGGCTCTCTGCAGCACACTGAGCGCGCACGCGTTGTATACCTCGATCACGTCGTCGTTCAGCTTGAGGGCGGAGATACTCGGCCCCAACCAGTCCCTGAACTGTGATTGAGTCGTGTTTGATGAGCGTGGAGTCGCCGGTTGCGCCTCGAACGTGTGTGGATTGGTACGGTTACCTTCTTGGCCTTCTTGTAGGTGAAGCTGGCCTTGCGTGCCTCGGTGTACTTCATGTACTCCTCCTTGGACATGGTCTTGGTCATCTCGTCCGCTTGCTGCTCACGCGCGATTGTGAGCTGGCGCGCACGCGCACACACGCACACGAGCACGCATGCGCGGAGAGGAGAAGCAGAGGGGGACGTTACCCTCAAGCGTTCCCGGTTCTTGGAATCGAACTGGGGTTTGGTGAGGATGTCGTCGTCCAGCGAATCCCCGTCGTCCTGATGATGATGACGATGGTGATGACGTACATCAACGTGCACCAAATTCAACGCGAAGTGCACGAGGAGGGCTGTGTACCTCTTCGACGAGAGGATCGCCGGGAACGAACAGGTCGTGCATGATCTCCCAGCTCCAGTGGGTCGATGCCTTGCTCGTCTTCTTTGTATCGACTGTACGTTGTGTGTACGAGTGTGTGTTGTGTGTACGATCGTCTGACAGGTCAATCCTCTGAGCCCACACACGCACCACCACACACTCGAGCTGTACCGTTGATCTTGGTGACGGCCGCTTTGGAGGTGCCGCTGCCCTCGTCAGGGGCAAAGTTCTTGCGGATCTCCTTCCACTTGAGGAACTCCTTGAGGTTGTTGAGCTTGGCGGCGTCGCGCCGGACCTGGAACCCGATGTGCTCCGTCGTGATGCGGCTGCCGCCGCTCCGGAACACCAGCGTAGCCGCCTCATTGAGCTTTTTGTCATCACCAGCCACACGCACACACGCACACGCACACACGCACACGCAGTGTGTCAGCTACAATCGCACGCGTGCGTGTGAGATGGTATGTGAGTGTACCAGATTGAGAATGTAGTCGCGCACGATGGTCTCCATGAGCGTGGCCGCTTCGCCCGTGCCGTTGCGGATGTGCGCATCGCCAAAGACGTACATCATGTCCGTCACCTCGGCCACGTACGACACCTCCTTGCGGCTCCGCTTGGCCGGCGGCGCACGCCTGGCCACAAAAAAATAAATTAAAAATTGTACCTAAATTGTAACTAAAATTTTAGTTTGTAAATTTAATAATAAAGAAATAAAGAAATAAAAGAAATAGTGGGGGGGGGAGTACGCGGTGGAGCTCTCGGCGGTCGGATCGGGCGTGGGCGCTGGTGCCTGGCCTTGGGCCGCCTGCAGCTCGCCGCCTGCGCTTTGGTGCTGAGCGCTAGCGGAAAGTGCACTTGGCGTTCCTGGGGTTGCGGGCGGTCCGCCCTGCGCAGGCTGCTGAACGCGTTCCTCCACCGCCCCCGCGCTCCTCTTCCTCATCCCTTGTTTCAACTATCTTTTCTTTTCTGTTTCTCTCTTATTTTCTCTCTTACTTTATTTAAAAAGCAATAAACATTATTAAAAATATTTTTTTTGGAATGTAGTTGTCAAGATGAGCCTCATCACCTCCCACAAGGGGGAGTTCCCAAAGGAAGAAAACTTCCCCTTTGTCTAATGCTGGGCACAGTAACTGTGGTTCACACAGCTAAACTGTGGTTAACCACTGCAAAAAAAGAATTTACAAAAGAAAATCACTTATAATCCCAACATTGATGCTGCACCTCAACAGGGGGACACTACAGTTCAATAATACTCATGAGACTCTCCTTCATTCACATGAGTATGAGGAGGACATGATGCTGGCTGGCATTGACACCACTTGCCTTGGCTGTATATGCAAGCACACACACATACACTTCATGATTTTATATAATAAAAATTATCTTTCCCCACCAACCTGGCCTGCCATGGTTAACCGTGGTTAACGGCGGTTTGCGTTGGCGGTTCGGTTCCGAACCGCGGTTTTTTTACCCAGCGTTACCTTGTCCTGCAATTTTCACTTCACTTGTTTCTTTTTTTCGTGGAACACTTTGGCTTTTTAAGAATAAAGTGCAACGGCTGGAAGTGAGAACACAACATTGTGCTCGAGTTGGCCGTTGAGAAGAGCAGCTGCGTCGTTTCTCGAGGGGGGGGGTCAAGAATAGAAGATGCTGATGGAGGAGGAAGAGGAAACTAATCTCGCTCCGTTGTCGTTGCTGGAGCTGCCGGCCGAGGTGCAGGCACACATCTACTCGTTCTTGGGCTCGCTTCCCATCCTCCTCTCCCTCTCCAGCGTCTGCAAAGGTTTTACCTCTCCCCTCTTCGTCTTGTCCTTCTTCCTCTTCTCCTCCTTCACCTCGACTGTAGTTTAGTTCGTTCGGTGGTGTGCGAGTCCAGTTAAGCTAACTTGACGCGTGTCTTGTGTGTGGCCTTGGGCAGCGCTGAATCGGCTGGTCAGCGAGGAGCTGCCCTGGCTGCTGAACGAGATCAGCTTCCATCGGTCGGCGCACACCGCCCTCTCTTGTCCGCCCTCGGTCACGCTCACTTCTCACGGCAGACGACGTGTGCGTTGATGTGCAGGTGTGCCAACCGCGTGAACGATGCGCTCATGGAGCAGATGCTACGGCACAACCTATACGCCAAGACGCCCTTCCGTCCACGCCACCTCAACCTCTCTGGTGCGTAGATTGATGCAGCGCTAAACCCACTCCAACACTCTCTCTTTGTTGCCTCCACAGTCCTGTGTCCTGATTGCATCGAACTCACTACGCACACGCACACACGCACACGCACACGCACGCACGCACAAGGCTGTCACAACATCAGCCTGGACATGCTCAACAGGCTCACGACCAACGGCGAAAGCCTGCGCACGCTCAAGCTCGCCGGCTGCTTCCACCTGTTCGCCAATCCGCACGCCAAGACCGAGCGCACGAGAATGGTCCGAGACACACATTGGCCGCCTCACCCAGACGACTTCGTGCAACGCACCGAGGGAGACTCGGACGAGTACGACGGCGCTCAGCTCGACGTCGACAACAGCAACTACGAGGAGCACGAGGACGAGAGCCCTCATGACCGTGAACTGGCGCGTCTGCGCGACCATCGTCTTAAGCTGAGAGAGTTCACGCTGCGTCTTCACACCATCACCACGCTGGATCTGGCGGGTACCGTCGTCGTGGCTCCACCACCAGTCCGGTCGGTCTCTAGACACTGTGACGCTCACTCATAACTGATGATCATGGACTGGGCCAGGATGCTACACGCTCGGGGCAGCGGTGTACCTGGAGAAGATCCTGGCGGCGAGCGTCAACGTGGTCGACCTCAACATCTCTGGCTGGACGCTCCGCATGGTTCCCTCTCCCTCCGTCCCTCTCCGTCCTCGATCTGTTCAGTGTCATGTCCAACTGTGTAATCCCGTGTCTGCGTCGATATGTCGTTCGTAGACGCTGCGCTTGCTGCTGTCCGAGTGCGGCAAGCTGCAGCGGTTGAGCGTGGCCAACGTGCGACCGAAGATCAGCAAGGACAACCTCAAGGGCCTATCGTTCACCTGCCCGCTCATCCGCTTCCTCGACCTCTCGGGCACCCAAGCGCCGCGCGTCAAATCCGTGCGCACTCTATCACGCACGAGGCTCTGAGTCTGTTGTGCGAGCTCTCTCACCTCACAAGTTCGTGTCCTGATGCGTTCGTGCAGTTCGGCCGACACTTTGCCTTCCTCGAGCGGGTGGTGCTGGCGCGCGTCAGCACCATGGTCGAGCACGACGAGTGGCCAAACGGGCAGGAGGACTCTGATCGTCTCATCATGCGGTCCAAGGCAGCGGGGCTCTCCGACTCTCACTCGCCACACGGCAATCGCGGGATCCGCGTGGTGCAGCACACGTTCGACGTGTCGTCGCCCGACGCCCTGCGTGCCTCGCTCGCCAAGGTGGAGGCCATCGGTGTCGTCGACATAGACAGCATGCTGCTGATAAGGCAGCAGTGCATCAAGCTCACTTACCAGGACGTGGAGGTGAAGAAGAAGGGCGTCATCGGCACGCTGCTCACGCAGGCGATCTACCTGGCGGAGCCGGACATGGTGGAAGCCATCCTCGAGCACGGCGCCAATCCCAACCTCTCCAACGCCGGCGATGGCCAGTCGCCCCTCTACATCGCGGTGCGCGCACATGTCCACGTCCACACGCACACGCATAATGGCGCGCGTGTACTAAACGAACGCGCGCGGTCTTGCTGGTGGCCGTCTTCACGTGA
Source organism: Acanthamoeba healyi (assembly GCA_000826305.1). Lineage (NCBI taxonomy): Eukaryota > Discosea > Longamoebia > Acanthamoebidae > Acanthamoeba > Acanthamoeba healyi. The sequence goes on along the minus strand of CDFA01026185.1, from coordinate 2,182 downwards.
CACAGACGAGGTTTTTCAAGCGCTTGGCCCGCGTGATCCAGAGCATCCACCATATCAAGAGGCTCAGTGCATTGCAGCCGGAATTGCCTAAGCTGCTTAGCGTGTGCGACAAGATGAGAGCCATCATCGACCTCTTGTTGGCTCACAGTACGCCCCCGCCTTCCACACGTGTCGCCGCTGCTCATGCGCTTGCGTCACGTTTTTAAACTCCTATCTTCCCGAATGACAACAGACGCGTCGGCAGCGCCCATCCCGAATGAGCCGGACAGCTGCTTCTCGGAGGCGGTCCTCTCCGATGATATCGACCTGGTCAAGCGCCTCCTGACCGTCGGTTCGTTTCGTGCTCCCTCCTGGTGCCTTGGTTTACCATCGCACGGCGATGGAGTCTGTCCTCTGCTGACTTGCACGCACGCACGCACGCACGCACGCACGCACGCACGCACGCACGCACACCACACACTACCATCGGTTGACAATCAAGGTCGTCTCAAAGTGGAGGAGCTCGTGAAGCCCAACGTCCGCTCTGGATGCACTATCCTCCATCGGGCCCTGCTTCTAAAGCAGCCCCTCGGCTGGTGCTCCTTGATCCCATTCTCCCTCAATGGGTCGTGACCCATACACAACACCTGTCACCACTCACCACTTGGGCGTGTGCTTGGGCTGGCAGGGGACGCTTGTGTAAGGTGATCAGCGGACGCAGCTCGAGCCCCGTCTCTGGTCATCGACCCTCTGTCCAAGGTTCGTGCGTGCGTGCGTGCGTGCGTGCGTGCGTGCGCGTGCGTGTGCGTGCAAGTTGGTGCGCAATGATGATGGCGTGGAGGGTCGGTTGGGGGCTCAGGGTCGTTGGAAATTGCGGCCTTTCTGATCGAGCTCGGCGCTGACCCTTTCTTGAGCGAGGGTGATGACGACAACCGTGCCATCAGTTACCGCTACCATTACACGCGCCGTGCCCAGAGGATCCGATCCAACTACACGCCCTGGGACAGGGCGCTCATGGTCCTCACCCCCCGCTCCTCCTCACTGCGCCGACATCATCACAACGTAATGGCCAACACACTCTCTCTCTCTCTCTCTCTCTGAACTCGTACAGTACGGCGACGCGCGGCTGGTCGAGACGATCGTCCAGCGGTTCGACCCCGACCTGACCGCAATCGACCGCACTGTCGTCGTACGAGCGCCCCAACCCCTTCCGTGCAAGCCAGTCTCGTGTTGACTTGTGTGTGTGCGTGACGTGTGCTGTGTGCGTGATGTGGTACGATAGTGGAAGGGGACGGAGATAAAGGTGTCAGCGCTTCAGTACGCGGTGTTCCATCGCAATGAGGACGTAGTGCGGCTTCTGATGACTCTCGGCGCGGCGGACGGAGCCACGGCTCACCTGAAGAAGATCTACAAGAAGAAGAAACGGTTCACGTGGCACTGCGACAACTTCACCGACGTTGCCCACCGGCAGACTCTGGCCGACAATGGGCACACCCAAGAGATGTGTCCTCACGTCGCTGTCATCAGGTTCGCGCACGCGCACGCGCACGCGCACACGCACGCGCACACGCACACGCGCACACGCACACGCACACTCTAACGCGCAGGTGCTTACTTGGCTGGCTTGGCGCAGTCACTTGTGGCCGCTGGGCAGTGAGCGCGTGGTGGACATCTTCAAGGTGGCAAAGGGCACCAAGGACACCTACCTCCACAGCCACATTGCCGACATCAACATCAACGTGCTCGCCCTGGTGCTCGTACGTTGCTTCCCTCTCTCTCGAGCCAAGGAGTTAACTAAGACCTGTCGAATGAACAGGAAAACGGAGTGGAGCCCAACGTCAAGAACGCCAACGGAGACACCGCTGGCCACATAGTCATGCGCAAGGGCGTGCGCCGACACTGGCGCCGTGCCGGGTCGTGGTTCATCGCTGAGGGACTCACGCCCTACGTACGTACACATTGACGTGACGAGCGCCAGCGCGAATTAGATTGCATGATCGTGTACGGCGCGTCTGACGCCATTGCAGGACCGGGAGAAGCTGCGCATGCTGCACGTCTACGGTGCCGACCTCGACATAGCCAACGACGCTAAAGGTTTAGTTCCACGCCACGTGAGCTTGCGCGATTGAGGGCTCGCTGACACTTGGTGCGCAGGAGCGACTCTGCTTCACATGGCCGTGAACAACAACGACGTCGACACGGT